>PVJX010027713.1:0-24583 GCA_004027295.1 Dolichotis patagonum | reverse complement strand
ATTTTATTTAGTCTTTCAAAGAACCAAGTCTTTGATTCATTGATCCTTTGTACTGTTTTCTTAGTCTCTATTGCATTAATTTCTGCTCTGATCTTTACAATTTCCTCCCTTCTTTTGCATTTGGGCTTGGCTTGCTCTTCTTTTTCTAGATGTTTGATTTGTAGCATCAGGTTGTTTATTTGTGTTCATTGCATCTTCCTGATGTGGGAACTCAATGCAATAAATTTTCCTCTGAGGAATGCTTCCATTGCATCCCAAAAATTCTGGTATGTTATATTTGTATTTTCATTTGCTTGTAGATATTGATTAATTTCTTCTTTAATTTTCTCTGTGCCCTACTGATTGCTCAAGAGTGTATTACTCAGTTTCCATGTGTTTGTGAGCTTTATGCAGTTGCTTTTATCCTTAATTTCTAATTTCATGGCAGTATGAGCTGATAACATGGATGGGATAATGTCATTTCTTTTGCATTTACTTAAACATGTTCTGTGGCCTAGTAAATGCTCTATTTTAGAGAATGTCCCATGTACTGCTGGACAGAAGGTATATTCTGATGTTTTTGGATCTAAAACTCTATATACTTCTATCAAGTCCATTTGTTCACAGGTGTGATTCAGTTGTTATTTCTTTTCTGATTTTCTTTCTAGTTGATCTGTCCCTCTGTTTCAATGGTGTGTTAAAATCTCCTGTTATAATTGTGTTATTGCTTATTTGATTTTTCATTTCTGTCAATATTTGCTTTGTGTAGCTGGGTGCTCTGGAATTTGGTGCATATATATTTAAGATTGCTATCTCTTCCTCTTGAACTTTTCCCCTGACTAGTATGTAGTGACCTTCTTTATCTCTTTGGATCATTCTTGGTTTGAAGTTCACATTGTCTGCAAACAGGATTGCTACTCCTGCTTTTTTTTTAGTTTCCTGTTGCATGAAGTGTTGTTTTCCATCCTTTGACTTTCCATCTGAGTTTCCTTTTGGGTAAGATGGGTTTCTTATAGACAGCATATGGTTGGATGTTGTTCCTTGATCCATTCTGCCAGTCTGTTTCTTTTGATTGGTGAGTTGAGGCCATTTAAATTAATGGTTATAACTGTTATATATTGGTTTATTGTTGACATGTTATCTTTCTGCTTTTGTATCTTTAGCTTTCCATTCTATTTAATTGTCTTCCTTGCTTGGTGATTTTAAACTATGTGTATCTACAATGTCTTTCAGTATTTTGTGTAGGGTTGGTTTGCTGTTCATGAAAGTTTTCAGCTGTTCCTTTTCATGGAAGTATCTTATTTCTCCATCTATTATGAAGGGCTGTTTTTCAGCGTACATCAGTCTGGGTTGGAAGTTGTTTTTCTTTTGGATATGAAATACTTCACTCCATGCTCTTCTTGAATTCATTGTTTGTGTTGAGAAGTCTACTGTGATTCTGATAGGTTTTCCTTTATAGGTGATCTATCTTTTGTCTCTAACAGGTTTTAGTATTCTGTTCTTATGGTGGGTTTCTGGGATGGTGATTATTACATGTCTGGGTATAGTTTTATTTTGGTTATGGCTATTTGGATTTCTATATTATTCACTAATCCAAATGTCAGTTTCCATTCTCATGTTTGGGAAGTTTCCAGCTATTACTTCTGTAAACATCCTCTTGATATTGTTTTGGCTCTCCCCTTCTTTTTCATTTATCCATATTAATCTTATGTTATTTTTCTTTGCATCATCTTGTAGCTGTTGAATTGTTTTTTCCTGATTCTTTGTTATTTTTGAAAGATCTTTCCTTTCCTGTTCACTACCTGCAATCTTATCTTCGAGGTCTGAAATTCTACCTTCACTTTCATTGAGGCAGTTTTTACAGCTTTCCATAGAATTTTTGATTTCCTGTATATCTCTTTCAATCTGCTTTATGTATTCTGTTTGTTTCTTTAGTGTTCATTCAGGGATTCTATCTGTTTGCTTTGCTCCTCTATGTTTTTACCTGTGTCTTCACTAGATGTGTTCACTATTTCTTTCACTACTTTTATCATTTCTTCTTTTACCTGGGCAATTATTTCTAATTTGAATTTTTCCATAGCTTTCCCTAGTTGCTTCTTTATTTCAGTTGGTATCATTTCAGTAATTTCAGGTGTACGGCTTCTATTTTCTTCTATGTACATGGCTCCCAGGCTTTCTTGGGATGGGCTGGTGATATGAGCCTGCCTTTTGGTCTTTCTTTTTGTCATTTTTCTTCATTTTGTTGGTTTGAGTGTTGTTCCAAAGCTTCCTCTGGCTGTGTCGCCAATCTCCTCCTGCACCCTCAGGTACTGGAGCAGTCTCAGCTCCTCTGCAGGTACTTGGCTCCCTAAATTGAGAGGCCGAACCAGGGTGTGGAGAACTGGTGCCACAGAAATCCCTGGGGCACAATCCCCTGTCCTAGGAGTGTGCATATGATCTCAACCAGTGGCAGCACTAGTCTCAAACTCTCCCCAGACCAGCCCAATTGAGATCACTGTTCTAGTGCAAGGTTTCTGCCTCCTGGACTGAAACAAGACCACAAAGTGTGGTTGACTGAGACCCTGTAATCTGCTGGACCCAGTCCAGCATCCCAGTCACTCCACAGAAACTCAAAAGCCAGAATGTAGGTCTCCAACTTTCCCCAGGTCCAGGAACTCACCTGGGGCAAACTCCACCCCTCTGCAGATTCTTGGCTTTCTTAACTGAGATGCAGAAGCTGGGCATGAGAACTGGGACTGGCAGATCCCCAGGGCACAATCCCCTGTCCTAGGTGTGTGGATATGAACTCAGCAGCTGTGCCAGCTGCTCTCCAATGTTGTCCCTAGGCCAGCCTAATTGAGCGCAGAGTCCTTGCACAAGGTTCCTGCCTCCTGTATTGAAACCAGTCCACTGAACGTGTTTGACTGAGGCCCTGCAATATGCTGGACCCAGACCAATGTCCCAGTAGCTCCCCAGAAACTCAAAAGCCAGAATGAAAGTCTCCAACTTTCCCCAGGTACCTGGAACTCACCCAGGGCAAACTCCGTGCCTCTGCAGATCATTCTCACATTTTGATACTCAGTTTGATTCATTGTTGTGCTGTTGAATAAAGTTTGCTAGTATTTTTTGGAGAGTTTTGCACTTATTCATCAGAAATATTTGCCCGTTTTTTCTTTTTTTGTAATGAACTTTTCTGGCCACTCTGACCTACTAAAACAGTTTGCAAGTATTTGTGACTTCTTTGGTATTTTGGAACAATTTGAGAAGGATTATATTTGTTCTTTAAAAATTGTGTAGTACTAACGTAAAAAGGTATCAAGCCTTGGATTTTCTTTATTAGACAATTTATTATTGATTTAATCTCCTTACTTACTGGTCTTCTCACATTTCTGGTTTCTACATTGTTGAGCCTTGGTCAATTATATATGTCTAGGAATTATCAATTCCTTTTAGGTTACCAAATTTTGAAGCATGTTATTGGTCACAGTAGTCTCTTATATTCCTAGATATTTTTATGATTAAGTTGTAATGTCTTTTTTTCTATTCTTTCTTTCTTTCTTTCTTTCTTTTCTTTCTTTCTTTCTTTCTTTCTTTCTTTCTTTTTTTGTACTGAGAATCAAACTCAGGAATTCAAACATGACAAGTAGGCACTGTGCCACTGAGGTATATTCCTTGCCCTTTTTTCTTTTTCGATGATGTTTAAGTCTTCCCTTTTACTTACAATTACTCTAGCCAACATTTTGTCAGTTTCATTTATATGTTTTAAAAAACTCATCTTTGGTGATCTTTCCTAATTTTCTATTCTCTGCATCATTTACTTCTCTGATTTTTTATTTCCTATCTCCTACTAAATTTAGGCTTAGTTTATTGTTCTTTTTCTAGTTCTTTGAGGTATAAATTTAGATTATTTCACATGTCCACTACTTCTTACATTAGAATTTTATTAATATAAACTTACCTCCATTTATTAGTACTTTGCAACATTGCATTATTTTTGGTTTGTCATTTTCTTTTTTGTCTTGCGTTCTCTTTAATTTTTTATTTCGTTGTTTTTTGTGGTACTGGGGATCGAATTCATGACCTTGCGCTTGCCAGGCAGGGGCTTATGACACTGAACTAAATCCCCAGCCCCTTTATTTCATTTTTTGACCCATTTGTATGTTCAGAGAGTGGAGTTTAACACAAACGTACTTAGAAATGTTTAGTTTTTCTTCCATTGCTAATTCTTTGTGATCTGTAAATATACTTACTATGATTTCAGTCTTTTCAACTTTACTAAGACTTGTTTTGTGGTGTAACCAGTTCTTCATCTAGAAGAGTATTTTTGTGCACTTTTATTTTTGGACTTTTAGATGAAAAGTTCTGCATATATCTTTCAGGTCCATTCGGTCTGAAGTATAGTACAAATTCAAATCTTCCTTATTGATTTGATATCAGAATGATCTTTTCATTGTTAAAAGTCAGGAATAACTGTGGTTTCTGTATTGCTGTTTATGTCTCTTTTCAGATTTTGAATGTTTTTTCAGACTTTTAGTTGGTCCAGTGTTGGGTGCATTTATATTTGCAGTTTGTATGTCCTCTTGATGAACTGGCCCATTTAACATTATACAATGAATTTGACTCATAGCAGTTTGCATTTAAAGTCCTTTTTTGTCTGATAAAAGTATACCTAGCTCTCCTCTTTTTGGGTCTCTCTTTGCATGAAATATCTATTGTCATCCATTTAATTTCCATCTGTGAGTATCCTTAACACTTTTGGATTTTGAAGTGGGCAACAGTAATTTTGTTACATTATTAAGTTTACTGGTGAGAAACCAAAAGTATAAATAAGGACTAAAGTGTATAATAGGTATTGTGAAATAGGAAGAAACTGTTGAAAAGAAAAGGAAAATATGTGGCTAGTGGGAGAAAGGAAGAAAGGAAAAGAAAGAAAAGCAACAGTGTTTTTATGCACTCAGCCTTTGTGTATGTTTGAATTGAAGGATTTAATATATTTACAGTCTAATTAATTGTGGATATGTACAGGTTTCCTATGTCCATTCCCTTGATCCTTAGTGCTTCCTTTCTTTCTTATTCATTTTTTTACACTGTTCTATAGAACCTTTGTTTTGGCCTTACTCATTTGCTGTATTTGTGATTTACTGATTTTTCAGAAGCAATATAGATGTGTTCCACTATTTTTTGTGTCTGTAATTGATTTTTGCTTTGTGATTACTATGAAGCTTACATGTCCTTTTTTACACTTGTGGTATTACTTGAGTCTGAATAGAATACTACACTGATTGATTACATGAACTCTTAAATTGTTACTCCCCAATCTAACATTTTGTTTTTGATATTACATTAAACATATTTTCTTACGTTGTATGGCTCAATATTAATCATTGAAGCTATAGTTATTTCTATTGTCTTTTAACCATTACTTTATGATCACATATTTTATTTATATGCTATCATTACTATTAGAATATTGTTATGGATACTATGCATATTTTCTCTAGTGAGTTTCATGTGGATTTGTGGTTCTATTTGAGTACTTTTTCAACCCCAATTTTTTTTTCTTTTCCAGTGGCATAGATATTAGATTTTTGTTTTAATCCAAACTGATCCTTGAGGCTCTTGTTACATTTTTTACAGTCATTATTCTTGCTATTTTTAAAAATTTTATTTATAAAGAAAACAAAACAAAAAATAGAAAAGAGGGTAACAACAATACAAAATTCCAAGGGAAAAAAAATAAAAGAACAAAAAATACTAAGAAGTCATTACTTCATAACTTACATAGTGTCATATTGGAAATAGTTGTTCAAGTTACAAAGTTAAAAAATACAAAGTACAAATTCAAGCAATGAGACTGTTAACAGTTCTGCTCCATGATATAACAAAAAACAATAATATGGTCATTCATCTTTCACACTTAAACATACATGCAAGTATATCATTTAGAGCACATTCTTTTCCTCTCTTTTTTACAGTAACAATTACACATTTTGGGTTTTATTACTCCTACATTTCTTATTACTTTTTACACTAGAAACATAATGTGGTATTTACAAATATGGTTCCTATTTATTTCACTAATGAGGATAGTTTCAAGTTGTCTCCATTTACCTATGAAGGGTTCAAGGTCACTCTTCTTCATATCTGAGTAATACTACATTGTATAAAAATACCACATCTTTTTCATACAATCTGTGGTTGATGGGCATCTTGGTTGTTTCCAACATTTAGCTATTACAAATGGTGCTGCCATAAACATGGCACCAACCTAAAGGAGAACTATAGGCCAATCTCTCTAATGAACATAGATGCTAAGATTCTCAATAAAATACTAGCAAATAGAATGCAGCAAATCATCAAGAAGATTATACATCATGACTAAGTGGGGTTCATTCCAGGAATGCAGGGATGGTTTTACATACGCAAATCAATAAATGTAATACATCACATCAACAGAGCCAAAAACAAAAATCACATGCTCATCTCAATAGATACAGAAAAAGCTTCTGATAAGGTCAAACCCTTGTAAATGATAAAAACCCTTCAGGAACTCGTAATACACGGTGTCTACCTCAACCTTATAAAGGCCATCTATGACAAAGCAATATCCAATATTATACTAAATGGACAAAAACTGAAAGCTGTTACTTTAAAATCAGGAACAAAACAAGGATATCCACTATCACCACCCCTTTTTAATATAGTTCTGGAAATAGTAGCCAGGTCAATCAGACAAGTGAAAGAAATAAAAGGAATACAGTCAGGAAGGGAAGAAGTTAAATTATCACTCTTTGCAGATGACATGCTACTCTATATAGAAAACCCAAAAAACTCCATTAAAAGACTATTAGATATAATAAACATATTCAGCAGTGTAGCTGGATACAAAGTCAGTGCTCAAAAATCAATAGCATTCCTGTACATGAACAAGAAACTCACTGAGAGAGAAATTATGGAAATGTCACGCTTCACAATAACATTCAAGAAAATGAAATAACAGGAATCAACATAACCAAAAATGTAAAAGACTTATATACTAAAAATTATACTATGCTAAAAAAGGAGACTGAAGAGGATATTAGAAAATGGAAAGATGTTCCATGCTCTTGGTTAGGAAGAACCAACATTGTGAAAATGGCCATACTCCCAAAACTGTTATACAGATTTAATTCAATCCCAATCAAAATACCATCAACATAACTCACAGATCTAAAGGAAACAATCCTAAATTTCATTTGGAATCAGAAAAAACCTAGAATAGCAAAGGCAATTCTGGGCAATAAAGGCAAAGCAAGAGACATCTCAATTCCTGACTTGAAACACTACTACAAAGCCACAGTGATAAAATCAGCATATTACTGGTGAAGAAATAGACCATAGGATCAATGGAACACATTAGAACATGCAATAATAGGTACAAAGACACTCAGCCACCTGATACTTGACAAAGGTGCGAAACATGTTCCCTGGAGGAAGGATAGCTTCTTTAATAAATGGAGTTGAAAAAAATGGCTCTCCACATGCACAAGACTGAAACTAGATCCATACCTATAACCATGGACAAAACTAAAGTCTAAATGGATCATAGACCTAAATATTAAAACAGACACACTAAATCTACTAGAAGATAAGGTAGGTAGAAATCTTGGGGGCATAAGTGTAGGAAAAGAATTCATGAACTAACCGCAAATTGCACAGGAAACATTTCAGAGAATCAATAACTAGGATCTCCTATTATTGAAAAGTTTCTGCACTTCAAAAGAAATCACCAGCAGAGTTAAACAAAAACCCATAAAATGGGGAAAAAATTAACCAACAACCCATCAGACAAAGGACTTATATCAAGGACATATAAAGAATTGAAAAACATCAACCTCCCCAAATTCAAAGACCCTCTCCAAAAATGGGAAGCTGAGAGGAACACAGAGTTCTCATATGAAGAAATACAAATGGCAAACAAATAAATGAAGAAATGATCACTGTCACTGGTCATTTCAGAAATGCAAATTAAAACAACACTGAGATATCATCTCACACCGGAAAGAATAGGTGCCATCAAGAAAACAACTGAAAACAAATGTTGGCGAGGCTGTGTGGAAAAAGGAACATTGCTCGACTATTGGTGGGAGTGCAGACAGGTGCAAACACTATGGAAATCAGTATGGAGAATTCTCAGAAGACTACAAGATGACAGTATGTAATATCAGCTAGTGATTTCTTAGTGGTTTTTTTGTTCTTTTCTTTTTTTTCTTGGAATTCTGTACTGTTGCTACCCTTTTTCCTGTTTTGTTTGGTTGTGTTTTTTTTCTTTCTGAATAAAATTATAAAAAAAAGAAAATAAAAAGAATCTGCTTACAAGGGGGAAAAATAACATCCCCTTGGGAAAAGAGGGGAAAAAAGAAATGGAAAAGAAAAAATGTCTAAAATTATATAAACACACTTAGGATAGCTAAGATGATTGTGCTACAAATTATTTAAGTTCTTGAAACAAAAAGGTAACATACATAGGATTGGAACGATTGTGCATATTATTGTATGGTGATCTGAGGAACTCTTGAAGATCATTATGTAAAATAACAACCCTAGTTATGCTGCTACTCCTTTGTTTTTAAGCCCTAGATTGTCAGTGTTTGGGGCTCTTTGCTATTGTTATTTTTTTTTTTTAGTTTTTTGTTTCATGTTTTTCTAAGAATTTGGGATTTTTTGTTTTGTTTTCCCCTCTAATACAGAAAGGATAGATATACATGTAAAGTCTCATTCATGGGTAGAACTTCTCCTAAGAAGTTTATGAGAATCGATTATATAATGCATAATGAAATGAACAGCTACATTGAAGGAAAACAGACACTATGGTATCCCGTACTGGTTCTGTAGTGTCATGCTGTGAAATCCAGCAATACCATTATTGTTTGCTCAGAGTGACTTTAGTCTGTTTTGTATTGTTTAATTTCAACATACATGAAGGTGTGGACAGAAATTTTGAAGAGAATGAGAGACATTATGGCAACCAATGTTGATTTCTCTATTGTCTGATTTTGAAATGCCTACATCATTCTGTTCTTATCAGTTTAATACTATTCTATTTGTATGGGTTCATTGTGTGTAAAGATATGCACAACTATTTAGAAGAAAACAAGAGACAATATTATAGCCAGTGATGATATCCTATTGTCTTGCTTGGAAATCTGTATTTACTACATGGCTTTCTTCTAATCTGCTTTGTCCTGTTTTGTTATGTTTAATTTTACTCTCTTTAAAATACAATTTTTATAAAAGTCTATGCTTTTTCTCCTGCTGAGACTCATTCACATTTGGGAATATATCATACATATAGTGCCTCATATAGATAAGGAACTGTATGTTGATGAAGGGAACACATCTAAAATCTATGTGAAAAAAATTGTTTGTCCTTAAAACACAACCTAATAGTCACTGACACTCTGCTTAATTTTGACTTATACTCCACTTTCTTATAATATGGTTAATATACTTGTGCTGACCAATACTTCTTAGGATCCAGACTCTTCTAGCCTCATCTTGACAGTCGTGTTACCTTGACTGCAAAGTAATACTGCATCGCAGTTTTCTTCTGTAAAATCTATAAAACATTAGATGGAATTCCATTTAAGGCTTACAAGAGTACAATTAGGACAGCACCATGTACATATAACTTACTAAATGTTAACTGCTACCATCCTTATCAAACAGGACCTTGAAGCCCCATTTTATGATTCTTCAATTTTGTAGGAAAAACCTGTACCTTACAAGTTGTAAAAGAAAAAAAAATATCAAGAACTATGGATGTGAAAGGCACAACAGAGGGATAAAAAAATAGTTGGGCAGAGATAGGGAGACAGTTCGTTCCCTGTTTTAAGTGTGGAGTTGAGGAATCCTGAGTGTCATTCAAGATAAACGACAGAAATATTTATTGAGAGAAGTACCAGAGCTTCAAGGTGCAGGCAAAAATGAACATATGTTTGAAAGAGAGTAGAAGATCATTTATGTACAGAAACAGTCAAAAAATTGAATACAACTAAGTTCCATGAGAAAATTAAAGCTGTACCACTCAGGGGAAGCTGAGTTGCCCATGGAACCAGTCATTTACTAACTGGTGAATTTACTAACCAGTCATTTACTAACTCTCTATAAAGTCTGTTTGCCCTGGAGCACCAGTAAATATAAAAAAGCCAGTGCCTGAAAATGGGAACAGGCACCTTAAACCCTGTGTGTGAAAGGCTAAGCATCCCCAGGTGGGCAGAGTATTTTGAATCAAGTTTCTGTGACAGTTGGGCAGGTGTGTGGATGGAACCCTAGTTGTGATTGGCTGCTGGTAATCAGGTAACCACAGGATGCATTCCAGTTGGCAGGTGCCAGCCTGGTGCTTTCAGTTGGTAGGAGCTGGCTGAAAGAAGAAAAGCTCTGACCTAAACTCTGGCAGTGGCTTTGCTTCTCAGCACTTGTGGGACCTCTACCTCTTCTGGATCACAGAAGACTAATCAGCTTAGGGGTGTTGGGGAAAGGTGGTCAAAGGTGGGGCCTCCCTGCTGGACAGAGGGGAAAGTGAAGGAACAGCAGGACAGCCCTTATCTGCATTGCTGAGCTGGTCAATTTGGGGCTAAGTAAAGGTGCAGTGACGCCCCATAGGGAACATTCTGACCTGTTGTGTGGCCCCCAATTGTGGCCAGTGCAAGCGCAAAGGGTCAGTGGAGTCAGACAGTGAGTCTAACATCTATGAGGCAGTATCTAGAGATGGAGTGGCAAAAGTCCCTGCTCCCAAGAAGACCAAGGAGTTTTCAATGGGAACCAGGGATGGCCACTGCCCAGAACATATCCATTACTGGAAGATGCCTAAAGGTATGGAGGTGGCAGAGGTTGGGACACTGTCTGGCCTTAGGTGCAGCTTTCATATCCTCAGTGGCTTTGGACACTTTCCTGTCAAGAGTTGGTTTTCTTAGGGCTGGGCACTGATGGCAAGGATTAGACTCTGACTGTGCCTTGCTTTCCTACACTTATTTTTTCCCTGTCCTGTGAGCTCATTGTCTTTCCATTTCTACCCTATCAACCAAGTTCTTGGCCCCACTCATTCCTGAACCCTATGATGGACCCCTTCTGTTAGTAGCTCTCTCTCTTGTCCTGTGGAACTTTATTAGGACTTTTTAGTATATTCATTCCATTTTCTCAGAGTTCAAATATGTTACCATTTACCTACCCTTACCTAGATTGGTATGAAAGTGAATGAGACAACCAAGACCTGATTCTTACTTTGCTTACACCAGGGAAGGCAAGGATACTCTCGCACTTCAGACCAAAACACTTGAGGATTTCCTGTGTAAAGTCAAGTAGAATTTGTCATATGGGTTTATATGATAATCCTGACATTAGGTCTATAGAAGCTGTTTCATTCCTTCTAACTGAAATTTGAGTCCCTAAATTTGAGGGAAAGGAATTTTAAATAACTATGTAAGATGTCAAATGTGCAGAAAACATTTTTGTTCACCATGCTGCTTACTCACAGAGTTCTGGTTACTTCATATTTCCCACTTGGACAACTTTAGTTTCATATTTTCTTGTCTGTTTTAAAGGACAGGTGAGATTGCTCATGACATCATGAGATGTTGGTCCAAAATTTCAAGAGGAAACATGAGTTTGCTGTTTAATTAGGAAAGTAAAGCCTTGGGATTAATGTGCCACACTCTGAGGGCTCTGGAATGTCTGTTCCTATTTACCCCTTCTCCTTTCCCCTCCACTGCCTGCCAGTAGAATACTGCACAACTGCTAAGATTGTCAAAGTGAAAGGAACCTGCTAGAAGGAAGAGAAGTAATCTTTGATTTTTACACACAAGAATTTTGGAAAATGATCAGTGTTGGGAAAAATAATTGTGAGTTACAAGTTGGTTGCTGAATGAAGACTGTCCTTTGGATTTTTCCTTTCTGAAGTGCTGGGGATTTCAACCAAAGCCTTTGTAGCTTGCTCTATCCCTACCCCTTTATTTTAAAAAAAGTGTATTTTGGGACAGGGTCTCTCTACACCACTAAGTTCCCCAGGTTGGACTTCAGCTTGGAATGATCCTATCTGCTCATCAAAGACAGCTTTACTTACAGGGTAACACTAAGTCCTTTGAAGTGGAAAAAATTGTATCAGAAAGATATGAGTCCCAATTGGCAGAGTTTATTTCATTGCTACACAGGAAATGTCTTATAGTTTGTTCTTCTTCATTTTAAATTTAGTTGGACTCTTAGTGTCTTTGGTAAGACTAAGTAGGCCCGATATACATGTCTTTGTAACAGTAAACATCATTAAAGGATGAATAAATGTATAAGTTATATCTTTAAATGCAAAGCATATGAATACTTATGAAAACTTATACTGTGATGATGGTATAAAGTAACAACCTGAATGATTTTTCAAAAAAATTAGAGTTACAATATATTGCAAATATGTACTAATAAAAAAATGGAAAAGCATAAATAGGACCTTTATACAGTCCTTCATGATTTACATGTTCTCCTGTGTTATACATCTCATTTGACACTTCCTCATACAAAGGAAAAGTATACATTCTCTCTGTATTGTAGATTAAGGAACAATGTTAGGAAATGACTGAGTTAGCTTCTGACTAACTCCTAGCTCAGATGGACATGAAAGTGGTACATATGCCAAATTCAGTCTTTTTAGGGGAAAAAAAGCTTTTCAGAATACATCTTATATTTTATCCATAATGTAGACCCGTCTCTTTATGTTACTCTCATCATACTTAGTTTCATTTAGGTTTTGCACAACTAAGAAGCAACAGTTACCTCTCTGTGTCATTTGTATACCTTCCTTTTAATGGATAAGAACAAAAGGAAAGTTTTAAAAAAGGCCTAAATTTACTACTGCAGTCAATGTGCTTGTTCTAGGAACTCAGTGGAAGGTGAAAATGCTGTGGACAATAGAATACTAGGAGAAACTGGCAAGAGGGCAGGGGAGGATAAGCAGCACTGAGTCTGAAATACTGAAAAATACTTTGTGAGCATAGAGCCTGTTGTATTGTGTTTATTATCATGAGGGTTAAATTTTCCTTTTCATTTGGCTTTTATAATTGAATACTTAGGTCAGTGCAGTGGCTCACTGATAAGGTACTTCTGTAGAATGCAGAGAGCACAGCTGTATCCACAGCACTGCAAGAAGGGTAGTGTTTTGGCATTGAGTACATTGAGGAGAATCTTGGGTTATTTGACTTCAGTATGCATAGTAACAGCACAAGATTGGTTAACAAATATGCAACACAGGTACATTGAAAGTCACTTTTTCTCTTTATTTCAGGTAATTTTATATCACTTTCCCTGTAAACTTCAAAATGCCTACTTAAAATTTTTTTAAAATTACAATGAAGAGTTGGATTTATACATAAAATATGGATGGATTTTTTTTGTTCTCTTGTCAATTATTTCAGAATAACATTTCTTCAATCATTTAAGAATCTAGTGAGATTTCAAGTATACTCAAAAGCATTTTTGTATTTCTTTACATTTAGCAACTTAGGTTGAACTACCACATATTCACAGGTACCTTATGATTTGGCACAGTACCATTAAAATATAATCTCATGCAATTCCATTAAATGATTGTTTCTGGGGACACAGAAAAAAATATTTTGGTTAATAATTAGTTATACTGCCTTATTCTAAAATTTAGATGGTAAATTTTGTCTTACAATTTAAGGCTATAAGATAAATTATTTTGTAGGGAAGGCATTTCAGTATTAAATATTCCTATGCCAAAATGAAGTTAACTTTCACTTTTTTGGGATTTTTTGCTTTCAATTTTTGATAAACATTAGAATCCCTCTTTTGAACGTTTGTCATTCATTATAGCCTATTTCACACCTACATCTGAAGAGCTATCCTCTAAGACATCTTCAACTAATGCTGATCTTAAGTGACAAACTAAGAAACAGCATTAGAAGAAATCTTAGAAGAAATGGTAAAACTTGGAAAAATACCTATTTTTGAATAAACTGAAACAATTGTTTATTGAACAACCTACCAGTGTCCAGCACAGAGCACATAGTACTATACAGACAGCCCCCATCCTAACCCTAATCCTTATAGTCTAGAGGGGGCAAGGGTAGACAATGTTTGTATAATAAAAAAAACGTCAGGTGGCAAGGTAAGGAGACAAAGTAAATTGGATAATAATTTCCAATTATTAGTGGGAGGCACTTTTACCTGGGCAATGGAAGGTGCCTATTTTATTTAAATGATGTCTAAGCAGCCCTAATTGTGACAATGACCTGAGTTGGACAGTTCTTCCATGCAGAAGGATAGCCCTTTCTATTTTGATATCCTTAAATGGGAACAAACTTGGTTGAGTAAAGGAAAAAAAAACAAAGGCAGCTTCAGGACAGCAAAAGACATAACAAGATCTTGGTGGTCAAAGTCTTTGAAGGCCTAATGGTGTTTGACAATGAATATTATGGACTTTAGTTGTCACAGGAAACCACAGGAAGATTATAGGCATAGGAAGCTCTCTTTTAAAGAAAAAGAGGAAACTAACTTTAAATTTCAGATATATGATGTGTAGAAATGAACTTTATGGAATGACTCATATGTGCTGCCTTAAAAGCTACCTTGTTCTCTCACCCAACTCCCAGAGTATTAAAATATTTAAGCCAGTCATGTGTGAAAGAGGTGGTAATTTATAACCTAGAAATATAGATTAAATTTCAAAGAAATTGAGTAAAGCGTTCCTAAGGAATACATAAGTAAAAAGAGGTTTAATACTATATATGAATATCATGTCTCAGTCTCAATCAGTAAAACAGACTGAGGATTCAACAGTTCAGGCAGGATTGAAAATGAATGGAGAAGCTGATTCAGAGTGCAGATCATCAGAGATTACAACAGAGAAGTGGGGTGGGAGTGAAGACTGAACTATAGTATGCAGGAGCTCTGCTTCCTGTGATGTGCCCTTGGATGAGCACAACCAGTTCCAGGCAGAGGAAAGTGTGGATGCCAACAAAACCAACATTTTACACAGTAATTATGAGTCTACAGTGGTTGTGTTGTGGATCACTAAACTAATATAGTGTATAGCAAAAGAAAAATAGACCAAATTGGTAAATGATGCAACCTTCAAATAAACAAGTGCTCGCAGTTGGCACAGAAACTGTGAATATCTTTTACTTAAATGGTATATATTGAAATCAGTGTCTCTAATTCTGTGTTTTTCCTAAATTGTTGATCATTGTCTTCTCTCTTTATTATTTTGATGAGAAAAATTATTTTTTGACAGTTTCCAGATGCATAATATTAATTTTTCAATAATACATTTCAATTCTTCCCAGTCACATGTGCGACTTTATGATTTTAGTAGTTCTTCAATTGAGATGGATTTCTCCACTGATGGTATCTTAGACAGTAAGAAAAGCATTATTATATATCAGTAATGTTTTATAGATTTCTTGCTCTAATAGGTGTTTACATGTAGACTTGAGTTAAATTTTTAAAGCTGTATTTCACCTATAACAACCCATTGCGCTGTGAAGTTTATTTTTTAAATTCATAATAAAAAATTTGTCAATTTTCCAAAAGAGTTTTAATCATAATTCCTAATCATAGTTTGAAATATTTTATAGATTTCTAAAAATCTTTAAGGCATTTGAATAAGTTTTATGGTACTCAAAGTTTGTAATTTCTTGACATCTGTTTTAAGTTATATGTATGCAGGCGTGTGTGTGTGTGTGTGTGTGTGTGTGTGTGTGTGTGTTTATGGTTCCTAATAATTTGCTTTTTGCATAGTAGTTACAAAATTGTGAAACAGTGAAAGTAGAGCAATGTGCCTTTTGGCTCTTGGAAACAGTTAATAGAGTGTGTAGCATTAATACAGTGTTTATGAGTTTACTGTCTAGTAACATAAATATCTATTGGATAAAATGGCAATACATGAAGCTTACCATTAGCAGACCGAGCAAGTAGTATAGAAAATTGTAGTTGGCCACAGGATAAACTAATACTTCCTAAAAGCTGTGCAAATGACAATGTTCATAACATACATAAAACTGATATGAAAATTACTAGTATGAAAATTCCACTACTAAGTATGGGTCAGTGATCAAACTGTCATCAGATATTTCTAAATTAAAGGCACAGTAATGTTTCTCATGCACATCCACAGGATTTAAAAAACCGTACTTGGGCTTAGAGTTCAAATTGTATCGTTGGTACCACTGTGCCCTTACTGCTTTTCAAAAGCAAGTTATCCTTGGATGTTCAACTAAGAAATCCATTCCTTTTGTTCTAGTCCATGAATCTTTTAAAAACATTTCTAATCAGAAAAAGATGGTTTCTTTTAAAATACTATGTATAAGAAAAAGAAAATACTGTGCACATGAATGTTTTTCTCATAATAGAATCAAATTTCATAAGTGACTAAACCTTCAACCAATAGGGGATTGGCCACATAAAGCACACAATAAACTTGCTGCACTGTTATGTATATCAAAAGACTAAGTATGCTTCAAATGGCTGACCATCTTTTTGGGAAATAAAATACACCCTGAATTGTATATTGATCTTATTTTTTCTTTTTTTGTTGTTCTGGAGATCAAACACAGACCTCTGTGCTTGCTAGGCATGTTTTTTACAACAAAGTTACATTTCTGAGCCCAAGAGCTATTTTTAAGACATGCATAATCAAAACAACTAAAACCAATGGTGATAATTTTTAAACACAGTAGTTTGGTATTTGAAAATTGCTGTTCATGATATCTGTTAAATGAGCCAATGACTCTTGTAGGTCCCCACCTTGAGTGTTATCATCAGGACTGCTGAATAACCAGGACCCTTAACAATTACAAATTAAAGAAAATCTATCTCAAAGTGTAGTATTGTATAATCAGGCAGTTCATGCAGGTTGATCAGGTACAACTAGACCCAGGAATTAAATCTTCTCAAAAGCCCATTTCAGTTCTCCTTCCCTCTGTCCCTCTCTTCTGCCAAGGATTTCCCATTCTTGATAACAGAGGTCACCACCAACAGCTGCCAGTTAGCTTGATAATAGTCTTTCTCCTCTGGTTGTTGGGATGTCTCCAGAGAGTTGTGATGCACTGACCAACCCTGAGTCGTGTGTTTCTTCTACTGCCCTAGAAAGGGTGCAAGCCTTTCTCTTGGGCTGGTTTCTATTATTTTCTGCATGTTTTCTTTATTTTAAATCCCAAGCTTCTTAAATTTTGTGTCAGATACATAGTCTTGAAGACAGAAAGAAAGAGATAGAGAGAGTAAGATAGAGATTCAGAGAGAGAGAGAGAGAGAGAGAATGTGTGTCTGTGTGTGTGTTTTAAACTGATTCATCTTATTTTGATTCTTAGTTTTCCTGGACTTCATTCAAAATCTGTCATTAAAAAGGTACAAATATCTAATATAGCTCTTTCTGGAATTTATTTTAATAGTATAGTAATTCTACAAATTATATATAAACATTCAAATGCTCATATATTGCTGTTTTAGTAGGAAGTGGTCCTAAACATTGTCAGAAACTTTAGGCTGGACATGGCCATGAAAGTCTGTACCAGTTACCCTTCTGCACAAAGTGATTTTGTTTTTCCACATAACTAAGTTTGTCCCATCTTCTCAATGATATGCCAGAAAACCATAAATATTTCAGGAGTCCTTATAGAAGAACAGTTTTATGGAAATTGGCTGAGGAATTATCATGAAGAATAAAGAAAGGTTTTAGTAAGATTCTAATGATGTCATTGTACCTTTAAAATCAATTATTCAAATTCTTGTTAAATCTGAAAGGTCATATTATGTGTATCCAAATTCTGTGTATCCAAATGTGTATCCAAAAATCCAAAATTCTTACCATATTACTCAGAAGGGGCAAAAGAACTATTCAAAGGATATACATTTGTGAAATGCTGAGTAGGACAGCAGTCACTAATAGAGTGATTATTTTTTAATATATCAGTGCCCATTTTGAATTTTGCAGGGCCAAGAACATATGCAATACTGTGATTTGATCACTAAACACTCTAAAGTAGAATAATTATTAACATGGGGTTAAGAAAATATTGCTTAACCACTATTTTATCTGAATATTGGTACAATTTCATTCAAGACTAGTTAAGTAGCCAGAGACTTTTCAGGACAGTCACAGCACCCCCCATAATGATTTTTATTATCCCTTATAGCAAGAAATTATGTATTACCAAAGTTTAAGTATCTGTTTTCTAGTTTTTGCTAAATAGGAGACTGTCCCAATCTGGTTCCAAGGTGCACTTCTGGGCAGAAAGAAGAATCAAAAATGTATGTAGTGTTATAAGTGGACAAATTTCTAAACAACTGTTTCTCTCTGGAAAGTGTTTATAGATTAGCACATTGGACTTCTAAGCAATCCTGGATCTTCCATCATTAGTAGCCTCCAAATAGCACAGCTATCAAAATGAGTTCACTTCTGAATGAAGCTATAGTTAGCCATGTAATTCATGATCTAAAGAATGTTTGTTGTTTTTAAATATCTGTTGCATTGAACTAGTATCTAACATTGCATCTGCGATGCCAGTGCAGTGTTTGCTACTCAAAACCGTTCCTGAAATGTGCTAGTAATATCAGCAGAAAATGCTGTCCTTGTATTTCTTTTGGATAAGTGGAATGGGAGAGGGCATATATTCACCTAAAAGTTCATTTGGCTCATGGAAAAGCTACATTAGATTATTTAGGTAAAATTTTACAATAATAAGTCTAAAATATAGCCTGTTTTATTCAATATGTGCAAAGGGATTCTACAGATGTACAGTTCTCCAGAATTCTTATGTTGTTGCCTTTATACTATTTACATGCATGTTCATATTCACATTCATAACCAAATCATTTTCCAACACTGTTAAAATGATTAAAGGTATTGGGTAGCTGTCTTGAAAACCATCTACTTTTCTACTGAATTCAGCCATCACATCTTTATCTTTTTCTCTGTAGAAGGAGCTTTGAAATTAAAACCTTCTGATGATCCAAAGATAAGCACAATTTTCCTGAGCAAATCTCAGACATATGGTAAGACTACATTTCCCTATCAAAGAATAGGCTGAAAATTATTGTCATTTTATGTGATTGATACATTATACAAATATTTACAAGAATTTACATATTGATTTTGATTTTTCAATTTTTATATATGCATTTTACTTTTAATATCTGATTATATATTCTCTTGTAACATCCTCTAAATTTGAGAGTTTGTGTACTCTCTGTTACACACTTTGCTGCCTCTTTATCATTGCAATAGACCATATGATTAAGGAAATGTACATGGATTTAAACTTATTTTTCTATATTATTTTGTTCCTTTCCTCTTGTTCCAGAGAACGTTTGAAAAAGAAAAATATAGAACTTAGGTTACACTTAGATGATCATGTCATCAAATTTTAAAAATCATAGGTACAGATAGATATAGCTAATGAGAGAGACATATTGAATCATCACTTTGACCTCACTGCTACAGTGCTATAATCAAGTGAGCCTACCTCACACAAAATTTAGGATTTATGCTGTTCTCAGAAATTTTGAGCAAGTAAAACCTTTTTGATTCTACTATGAAAATCTCCATAAACACACTCCTCTGACATTTCCCAAATGGTTAGGCAATGTGTGCAACTACTCTAAATGATTGTGTCCTGTTTACTCCAGGGTGAGAATCAGATCTGCAGGACTTTCTGAAGACTTACTTCTTTTCCTTAATGTTTGGACAAATTGGCTTTGTTGTTGTTTTGTTGTTGTTGTTTTGTATTGTGTTGTTAAAAATCTGATATATGACAAAATTTTTCAGTTGATTACAACAGGAAGAATTTAAGGAATGAAGCCACTGTGATACTTGGGAAAATGCAGCACAATGAAAAATGAGGATTCTTATCTGCATTTCCATTTGTATACAATTTTGCTTTTTGAGCTGGTCATTTCAGTTTAGCATTGCTATGTTTCTCCCTTTCTTCAGGAGATATATGTGCCTCTCACGTGTAGAATGTGGGATAAAATACAAACAATCCCACACTCCCCTCTTCAGGGGAAAGGAATATGCAGGTGTCTAGCTTTAGTGGAGACAGTATGGGAAATGCTGTGGCCCATGTAACTCTTGGAGCATTTTCTTTATGAACTTCGTTAGGCCGAAATGAATTTGTCTTCTATTGATAGTATGTTCAGTTACATTAGCACATCCATTTCAAGCTCACTATTCCACGTGGATTACTTTACAGCTGTCTAAAGACTCACTAAAATTTTTAGTAACATTTTCAATACACTATCTTTGTAGATTATCACCAGATGATTCAAGATACTTCCAAGAAATTCTAGGGCAGAAAGAGACTAGTGCCTAACCAGAAACTTGTTCTTAGAGCCATCTGCTGCTGGATGTTTGTAATGAAGCTGTAGAGCAATGTACAATTATAAAGTACTGTGTATTTATTGAGGAAAGTCTGTAAAAGTGGAGATATGTAATAAGAACATTTTTCTATTAGCTAAAGTTCTCATAGGACACAGTTTTACAAGTTTCTTTCATAGAAGGAGAGTCTGTCATCTATTAGTTTAAACAGAGGAAATAACTAAATATTTGGTTTTCACTTCATCAAATTTATCTTGGCAGATGATTGATTGATTGATTGATTGATTTTGGTACCAAGATTCTAACTCACTACTTTGTGCTTGCCAGGCAGGCACTGTGCCACTGAGCTACATCCCTGGCCACAGATGATTCACTTTCAAAAGTAAAATAGATTCTCATTTCATTTTGTATATTTATAATTCATCATATAATTTGTACCCAGTTCAATGTATTTTTCTAAGGCATTTGTGAGAATGCATTAATTAGGTTTCCTTCTTTTTTATTAGTTCATGACCAGAGGAATAACACCTGCCTCAAACATGTAAGTAAATAGGTGATAAGGTAAGAAACTGAATAAATCAAACTATTTGTGCCATGATTTCTAAACAAATATAGTGATGATCCAGTCTGTTACCAGACTTATTTTTCTGCATTTTTAATAGATCTTGTATTTTCCTGAAATGTTTTAAATTTACTCCACAAACTCTATGACTTAGTAATTTCCAATTATAATGGTTTCTGATATTTAAGTTCCACTGTGGTAATATGGGCACAGTGTTAAATATCTATCTGAAATCTCTTGCTTTAATCTTTGGTCTTTTTAAAAATAAAAATAAACTATTTAATACACCAGTTTTTCACACTGTCTGTTGTTTTTCCACCATAACAGGTGAACATTTAGCTTCCTCTTTCCGCCATGACTTTATTCTCCCCAGTTTCCTTCAGATACATCATATATTTTTATCTTTGTTTTTTTATAATTGTTTGCATCATATATTTTAAACTAAATAACTAATTAGTATTTATGACTATTGTTTACTGCTAAGTTAGATAACAAGTCACACTGTTCTGCCTCTTTGTACAATTTAATTCTTTGTCTAAAATATTTCTGAAATGTGCACAGCTCTGCACTTCTCCTAGATGATTCCTAAGGAACATTAGTTCACAAAACCAGGTTCAGTTACTAACCTCAGTAGTCTTTCTGTTTTCACATTCTTCCTCTCTGAGGGGAGACAATTTCCTATTCTTAATGGGAGAGTTTTATTAACACCTATCCTCCCAAAGCGGTAACATTAGTCACATGCCTACCAAGGTATTGTTCATGTTCTAAAACACACTTGCTTCATTTTTCTCCCAAAGGTTTCCCTCACAGGGCTGTCCTACCTTAGAGAGACTGGCTTTTCCATAGGCCTGCTGCTTCACTTTCTGCAGAATATCTCCTTCAAGTCATCTGGGTTCTCCCATAGGCCTCTCTTGCATTGGGTACACACTGTCCCTAGAATCTTTTGTGTCCTCTGTCTTTTTGTACTCCCCTATTCTACTGGACGACATTCTCCTGTGAAAGAGCATATGGATAATTTTACGAAGCTGGCCTGTAAAGGAAAATATTCTTTTTAATAAAACATAAGAATTTTAGGTTGATGCTAATGTTCACAAAGCTCTTCTCATTTCTTCTGTTGCTCTTTAAGTCTGTTGTCCCCATATTGTATATATCATAAATAAACAGTTCTATCCCTCCACCTTGTCTGGAAGCTTTTGAAATCATCTCTATCTTAGGGATGCTAAAAGAACACAAGGCTTTGTTATTGACTTTTTATCTCATTGGGGTCATCTTTAAAGTCTGAAAACTGCCTCTTCTTTTAAAGTTCTTGATATTTTCTCTAGTTTTTCTTATAATTTGGGTATTCAAATATTGTGTTTGTCAGATGAGTACTACTTCACTAATATCAAATTTCCATCCCCTTTCCATTTTCTTGTTTTTCCTTGGGCTCTGATTACATATTAGTTATTTCTTGACTTTGCACTTTTTCAACCTGGTATTGAAATACTTTTAAAGTTTTAATTTGCTCCTGAATTTCTAGCACTCCCACAAATTCCTTTGTTCCTCCTGAACTGATCTCTCTTCTCAGAGGGTTCCCGGAAATACATGGCTGACCCTGCCATTCCCTGGATGGAAATACTGTATGTGAACAAAGCTTTCATTTAACTAATGGGTAAGAGTTTGGCAGTGAAACAAGGTTTTTATTTGTAGGGCTTTAGGGCAATATCTGGGAGGCAAATCTTTTGGACAGCCTGATTTCAGAGAAGATGCTTCTGACCTTCTGCTTGAGGAATACAATCAAGGTTACCTCCTTTGCAGAAACTGGTCATCATACAGTTTTTCCCCCACTGATTTCTAGGTTTCAGCCAAGAAGTACTTGATAGCTCTAAGGTTTAGTGTCTATAGAATATAACACCTGCATAGCACCTGCAGAGATGGAGGACAGGTGCACAATGGCTCTATGTTCATTTCCTGTGGTTTTTCTCGGCCTCTGATTCAAATTTTACCCCAAGATGCTCTATGCCTCTGAGTTGTTAACCTTCTGTGGTTTCTTCTAGACAAACTGGTTGGCTGGTTTTTGTCACAGTCACTTTCCATAGGCACCAGAGGTATGCTCCTAATATTGTGGAATGTGAGTTAACATTACTTTAACTTTCAGTTTTTATGCATCAAAAATTATGTCCATTTTGTCTCCAGGTCTTGTGTGTAATATTTATTTCATCCTTTAATTCAAATAATATTTCAGGAGCAATATGAACTAGTTGTATCTTCAATCAATAAACCATGTTTAACTTAATTAAAACTTGTATTTCAAGTATAAGTGTGCCTTAGTTACTTATTCATTGCTGGCACAAACTACTCAACACCCACAAGTTAAAGGAAGTAAGGTTTAGTTTAGCTCACATTTTGTAGAAGTTTTAGTCCATAGTCATCTGGCTCCAAAGAAAGGAGGCATGGCAGAGGAACATGAGAGAGGGTAAACAGAGCATGGAATGACAGGTAGGAAGCAGCAAGACTTCATCCTCCTTGCAGGTTTTATTTAATTCAGGCTAAAAAGCCTCTAGGTTGGTGCCACCTACACCCAAGGGCATCTTATCTCTCCACTAAGTCCATCATTCACACCCATAAATATGCTAAAACATTCAGCGAATAACTCAATATCACACACCTATGATTCAGTGACACACCCCACAAAAAACAGTCTCACCTATAAGCCCTTGAGGGTTAAGGGAACATCTAGGATAAGCAATAACAACATGGGTATAAATTAAATGTATTTAATGGTATTAATTCAAACTCTTAAAAGTCTGTATCTCCAATATATATTAAAGATTCCTTTACCTTGTAGATGTCACGTGATTTCTCCCAGCAATGAGAAAGTAGCTAACACAGATTTTGGTACTGAGAGTGGGGTTGAGCATCTCAGTGTGACCGTTTGGGACTGGTAGGCCCGCCCTTCATCCTCAGGGAACTGCCCTGAGACTGGAATCTGGAACAGGTCTGTTTGGGCCCATAGCCCCGCCATTCACCCACAGGAAATCTCACAGAGACCAGCATCACAGCCTGACTCTTTGGGACTGGGAACCTCCCGGACCCACTGAGAGGTCTGGGCTGCTTGGATTGGGAATATTGTGGAGACTGGCATCTTGGCCAGGTCTGTTTGGGACCAGGTACTTTGCAGAAACTAGCATCTTGGCCTGACCCTTTGGGACCTGTAGGCCCACCCTTTACTCCCAGGGAACCTCCTGGAGACCTGCCTGGGACAAAGCTCGGTGACCTGGCCTGCCTGAGATTCCACAGGCTCCGGGTTGACCACACCCAGCATTTGCCTTACAACTTAGGGAGCCAGGAGCCCACAGATGGGAGTTAGGACCCTGTAAGGAAGCCAAGAGCCTGTGGGGGAGCCACTGCCCCTCCAGGAACTGAGGGTGCAAGAGGTAATTCATCACACATGCAGAGAAAGCTTTGGAACACTGCTCAAAGCAAGGAAATATAAAAAAATTGACAAAAGGAAAGACCAAAAGGCAGGCTCAAGCCCTAGCCCTCCTCAAGAAAGCTTAGAAGCTGTGTACATAGAAGAAAAAAGAAGCCATACACCTGAAGTGTTTGAAATGATATCAAATGAAATAAATATGCAAATAGGGAAAGCTATGGAGAAATTCAAATCACAAATACTTGCCCAGGTAAAAGAAGAATTGATAAAAATAGTGAAAGAAATAGTGAACACA
>PVJX010027712.1:0-24590 GCA_004027295.1 Dolichotis patagonum | reverse complement strand
AGAAATACGAATGGCAAATAAATACATGAAAAAATGTTCATCATCATTAGTCATGAGAGAAATGCAAATTAAAACCACACTGAGATTCCATCTCACTCCAGAAAGAATGGCCAAGATAGAAAACACTACCAACAGCAAGTGTTGGAGAGGCTGTGGGGAAAAAGGAACTCTTCTACACTGTTGGTGGGAGTGTAGACTGCTGCAACCACTGTGGAGGTCAGTCTGGAGATTCCTCAAAAAGCTGGGTATGGAAGTCCCATTTGACCCAGCTATTCCGCTTCTAGGCATATTTCCAGAAGACCTGAAAACATCATACCACAGTGATATATGTGCACCCATGTTTATAGCAGCACAATTTGTAATAGTACAATTTGTAAGTGCCCATCAACTGAGGAATGGATAAAAAAGTTGTGGCATTTTTATACAATGGAGTACTACTCAGCTATAAAGAATGATCACATCGAGGTATTTATAAATAAATGGACACGACTTGAGACCATTCTCTTAAGTGAAATAAACCAAACTCACAAGGGAAAATACCATATAATCTCCCTAATATGTGATTTGATAAGAGTATATAAGACTTTATGGTAAGCATGAGTCCCCATCTCACAGCTTCGAAGTCTTTCAAAGTTTTCAATCATTAGTTGGAATGGTTTTATCCTGTTTTGTTTGACTGTTTCATACTTGATGATATGAATAGCTGTTTTGAAGAAAACAAAACATTGTGACAGCTATTGCTGATTTAATATCATCCTTCTTAGAAGTCCTACCATGCTTTTTTTTTGTTCTACTACCATTGGTTCTATCACATTGTGTCTTATTGGAATTTGAATATGTGTGATAGCTCAAACAAATTTTTTTCTTTTGTATCAAAAATGAGATATTACAGTACCAATTGAACATTTTCTGTTATTCGGTTCAGAAAGCCCTGTAATTCTTTCACTCTATGCATGCCTTTATACTATTGTGTTATGTTTGATATTATTGTATTTGAAACTAAGCTCAACTATAGCAGAGTAAGAGATATGGTGTTAGCTACTGTTGATGTCCAGTTAACTTAATTTAAAATACTGTGTTGCCTATGTTGTCGTGTTCTGATCTGCTCTGTACTGCCCTCTTTTGTTTTATTGTCTTTGAAATAAAAAAAAGAAATAAACATTTTCCTGCTATATGTTAAACAATATAATAGAACTGCTATGCTGATAAAATATCCATTTTCCATCTTTTGTGCTCTCTAAAGTCTTATTGATGACTTAATATTTTACTATTTGGAAATTTTTTGAAAACATAGATGAATCACATGGTCTTTATGCAGGTGTTTTAATTGTTGTGTACATTAAGAAGCTGATTATATTGCACTGCATTAAGAGTCATGTAATATAACTTGAGAAGACTGTCTTCTTTGTAGTTTGTATGTTCTTCATTATAGGTACTTAGAAATGCCATCTTGACATCCCAATTAGAGTTTATTTATTTAGTTAGCTATTTTTTGGACAATGTTAGCTCCTCCCATAGTGAAGCAGTTTTGCATTTATCCTATATCTCCAAGATAAGCTGAGACCGAAACCACCTGTAGAAAGAGCCCCCTAGCTCCTGGATTAGGATGACCACGACCTCCCGCCTCTCCTCCCAGCACCGCCTCGGCTGGTACATTACATGTCAGCCTCTCTGCACTACTTTGTTTTCCTCTTCTGCTACAAACTGCTTCTCTTCTGTGAAACTTTGTACTTTTTTTTTCTCTCCCACTGAATGATCCCTTTTTACTTTTTAGCCTCATCTTGGGAGCTGCCTAATTTCATCCATATAATCTCATTCCAATGGTCACCTCCTGAAACGTACTGTACTTGACCTGACCACTCATTAAATATTTTCAGTGAGTTTTGGAGATGTACAATTTCATCATTCCGGAAGCTGAGGCAGGAGGATCACAATTTGAGCCTAGCCTGAATAACTTAATGTCTTAAGGAAACTCTGTCTCAAATATAAATAAGTAGGAGCCAGGTGTGGTGGCACAATCCTGTAATCCCAGCACTTAGGAGGCTGAGGCAGGAGAATTGTTTGCAAGTTCGAGACCAGCCTGGGTTACAAAGTGAACCCAAGGCCAGCCTGAACTGCATAGCAGGACCTTGTCTCAAAATAAATAAATAAATAAATAATGATAGATAGATAGATAGATACTTAGATATATAGCTAGATAGACAAACAACTGGTCATGTAGTTTAGTGGTAAAGGCCCTGAGTTCAACCCCAAGTGCCACACACACCAAAAAAAAAGGTGATGGGAGAGAGAGGAAAGGGAAGAAGAGGAGAGGAGAGGAGAACAGAGGAGAAGAAAGGGCAAGGGAAGGAAGAAGATGGGAGGGGAGAAGAGAGGAGAAGGGAGGAGAGGAAAGGACAGAGAAGAGGAGGGAAGGGGAGAGGAGGAAGGGGACAGGAGAGGAGAGGAGAGGAGAGGAGAGGAGAGGAGAGGAGAGGAGAGAAGGGTAATTCCTCTTGCCCACCAGTCTGGTCACTATGATGGGTTCATTTTTACTTCTTTCATGCCTCAACATATAAATACTTAGCTTATTCCTTTGCTTTTTAAAACACTTCTTCACCTGTTTATCACTTAAAAATACATTTCATAACAAGAGAGCTCCAGTTTGTATAATTCACAGTAGAATTCCACTTAGATCTGTAACTATACAAACAAATATTTGGCTATATCTGTAGTTAGAATAAAATACTCATTGAAATACAAGAGTTTAGAAATGATTATGTTTATTTATATTTTTCTAACTAATATAAATTGAAAGTTAAACTGTATTTTATAATTTAAAGCAAATGTCACATAAAAAATAGTCTATTTTATGTTATTAATATTATAATTATATTTTTATAAGAATGTGGTCAGGCATTTAAATTATATGTAAATTAAATTTTCATATATTAAATAATTTTAGTCTTTCATACCTGCATAAACTGTTTATGTTTGCATGTGGACCCTCAATAAAATACAATGAATTATAATAAGTGGTAGACATTTATCATTAAAAATTGTTAATATTGGAAATATTTTGTTATAAGGAATATGCGTAAATTCAGTTAAAATAAAAATTTATTTTATCTCTTAATCCTTCTATAATATAAAACTGAGTCACTATGACAGACATATAAACCTGTCTTTTTATTTCTTTGTCTTTTGTGTTTTTAGTTGAACTTGTGTCTGCATCGATAGATGCATAATTTACAAATTTTTCCCTAACTCATGGTTTGAAATATTTGTATTTTGCTAAGGAAAGTAGGCAGTAAGTACCTCCTAAAAACCTTGTAAAGATGTGTTTGACATGGTCGTTTTTATTTCTCTCATTGTACTTTTCAATTATAAACCGTGAAACACTTGGAAAATCGGATAGGTTGAGTCTCATCTGTTTCTTACTTGAAAGGATGAGAAATGACATTTGGGCTGATAAATGGCAGCCTTTAATGAATTAATTGCTTCCAAAGTCCTAGCTAAATTATTTTGTAAGAAAATTCCGTTCTGTAAATAGCTATCTTTAATGCATCGTGACCTCTGGTTTTTGTTTGATAAATTATGTTCCATCCAAAGTTAGTGTCAGTTGTTATTTATTGACCTGGTTACAAATTAGATCTTACACAACAGAATTAATTTTGATCAGAGAAACTTTCAATTTGTACTCCATACATCTGAAAAATTTATTTGTTTAGTATTTAAGGGACCTGGTATTAAGCAGTTACACTTTGATTGTCTGCACCAAACTAAAATCCTCCAGCATTAAAAAGAGAGAAAGTTAATAGTAAGTATTTAAGACATTATGTCTTTGAGTTTTTAAAGACATTTGCTTTAAATTGTTGATGTATAAGTATGTGTATACCACATACATACAGAAATATGACAATTTACCCATTCAAATTCATTTTTGTCAAGAATATAGACATATATATTTTTTTTTAAAGAATAGGCTGTTGACTTTATAAGAGTCAACAAATTCTGGGAGTTTGAAAGATAAAGAAATCTTTAAATTTGTTAGATAATCAAGATGTATGTGACATGGTAATCTATGCACAAAGTATATTATGCAAATTATGCAGTTTTCAGGTATAATTATACTAAAATTGTACATTTTACAATTATATAATAGAACTAACAGTAGCTATATATATATATAATATATATATGTTAAATTTTTGAGATTAATAGAGAAAATAAATAATTATTGTAGAATTCAGTGTAAAAGCTAAGTTTACTTTAGAGAATAAAACATTAGGGGAAAGATGCATGGATGAGGAGGTCAGATAGTCTGGATTTGAATCCTTTTTTTGATCCTCTCTAATGTAATAACCTTCAGTAAATTGCCTCACCTCAAAGAACCTCAGAGTATAATGCCTCCCTCAACTGCCAGATTTTTGGAAGCATTAAATGATGTGACAGAATTACTTTGACAAAAACAATATGCAATATAACAACTCAAATTCTTATCATCTTGTTTTGAAATCCTATATCGCTATTGTTTCTTTTTGTTGTCATTTTTGTTGTTTTTTAGTTGTTTGCTTGATTCTTCATTTTTCTGTTTTTTTCTCTTTAAAATAAAAAAAAAGGCAAGCCCAGTGTGAAAGTAAGATCTTTTTCCTAGCAACATTTTTTATTTTTACAAAATGAAATGAGACAACTAGTGATCTATGAATAGTCAAAAACAATGTTATGTGTGCAGAAAAGTGATTGTTTTCTTTTCTTTCCAAATGTTTTGGAAGAAGACTGTCATAAAATAGAGTCTAGTTACAAATCTCTTTGTTCTATGTGCTAAACGCATCACTACGCATTCCGTGATCCTCATAGTAACTATTTAGTCCATCTAAAGATTTTTTAATTTTATATATAGGAAAAACATTTTAAATGCTTATCATTATTATCAGTAAGTGAGATGATGTCCTTTGGCATTTTACAACTCTTACAGCAATAATGAATAACATAGCAATCTCTTACTATCTTCACTACTATGAAAACAAGCATGATACCTAGATACTCAGTGACGATCTGAGCGTGTAGTAATGACATAGATGTTCAAGACCTTTTCACATTCAATTTTATTCCATAGATTTTGCAACAACTGATCAGTAAGGAGACTGTGATTATTTGGAGGTGCGACTAGGAGAGCAGCAATACGTTTTCCGAAGCAGGGGAGGATGTTTCGTTTTCTTGCCACCTTCCCACAATCTTGAGCTGGAGTCCTATATACTGGACTAAAAAAAAAGGGTTTAACAAAAGAACCACACAGAAGATGTCAGGTCTTATCCCAAGCTGAATAATTCAAAGCTTTCGTTAGAATTTGGGATTGTATAGTAGTTACGCAAAGCAAAGATAAACTGTCAGAAAAATGACAATAAAAAGTGGTTCCGCGATGCAAGAGAGGTAAAAGAGAGAAAACAGAGAAAGAATGAAAGACACCTTATTGCAGGCAAGAGAAGGCTGCTGAAAAGACACAAGCACCCTCTGGAAGAATCAAGAAAAAGGCTTTTGGCTTTATTTGGAATTGACAGGGGCGGAGTTAAATGACGTATTGATAGGAGGAGCACTGGAACCCCAAGAAAAGCTGCAGGTTTAACTCTTGGGCTCCTGAGAACACGGAGGTAGTGCTGAAAGGAGACTCTGTCCGGTGCCATTTTAACTCACACAAAGGAAAAACCTGTCAAAAAGTACTTGAAGTTTCTACACACAGCAGATTGTGGAAAGGCAAAATATATAAACAAAGCAAGAGATTCCAAGGGCTAGTTGAATAGCTCCTTATGTGGATTTCTCTGGTGCCCTCTCTAGTTTACTAAGGTCTGGAGTTGTCCCTAGTGATTAAGCGTTTCCCTTCTGAATGGAGAAGAAAGAAGGGATAGATTTGCAAATTTATATCCTACTATTAGACAAGTAAGTGTAGGATGGAGATCTTTTTTTCGCATGTTTCTTCTCAACTGTCTTCAGCTCAAAATGACTGTTACACCAAAAGGCCTATCATGATGAACCTCTGTGTCCGTCCACCGTCTTTGATCAAAAAACTGATAGAAATTCAACTTGAAGAGAAACAGAATCAAAGTAATTCTATCAACATGAAACAAAACAAATAAATAATGACATCGTTAACATTTCAACAATAAAAGCAAAATCACAGAGGGGTACTTTTTGTTGTATATTTTGCATTGCAGCACTGTAACAAATGACTTGCAAACAATGAAAGAGCAAAGATAAATTTAGGGAACAGAACTGTATTGTAAATGGTTATGATGTCATAGAAATGGGTTCACTATACTATCCTATCAGGAAAATTTCTAAAAAATATTTAAATAAAAAGTTAATCACTCCAGTCTCAAGTATAGTTTTTCTTTATATTTATAGAACATGATACAAATATTTTGGTGCCTACTTACACACTGCAGAATATAACTGTCTGAAGGATAATCACGTCTTAAACAAAATTATCAAAAATTTAATTGAATAGTCACTTAATTCACCCTTTTGGGGGGATCTATTGCTGTTTAATATAAAATTAAAGTCATAAGTAATTTTATGAATTTGATTTTTATGTAAATACCATTAAAATCACAGTAACCCTCTTTAAATTTACACAGAAATTTGGGACACCTAGAAGGAAGCTAGAAAATCAGCTAAAGGGAACATAAAAATATGGAAATGCTATTGTTATAAAGTGAAACTACATGAAAAGAGCTACATTTTCCTTTTATACAACTGCTATTTCTTTATGATTTGTAGCACTTCTATTTTTCAACACAATTGAAAGATAAGACTAAGGAAATGTGAATATTTTCAATTTTAATGTAAGTTGTCCTATATTTCTTTATATGATCTGTTTATTTTTTAAAACTCTTCTTGTTAGGTAGAATATTTTGTTTTGGTCTCTTAAATTTGTAGCTCTCAAAGACACATATAAATTCTCTACTGATTTAAAAGGCTGCTTTTCATATTTTTGTTTACTTCAGAAATGCAAATATAAACACATCAACCAAAATTGAACTTAATATTATATATATCAAAATTTTTGAAAATATTTTAATATGCAATTATTTTTCTGCTTAAAACTTTATAAACTTTATTTTATAATTAAAGAAAAATACTAGAAAGCAACTAACAAATTTTTAAAAAGTATTTTAATAGTAGTTTTTGTTTATATTATATAGACCATTCACTTCATATTTGTTGCAAATTATATGCATAGTCATAGAAAAAGCAGAAGGGACATTCATCGTGAATGAATTGTTATTGAAATTTATTCTGTTTTTATTCTATTTTACAAGTATTGATTTTTAAAATTTATAACACAGCCTAAAAACTTGCTATTTTTCTAGTAAATTTTAATATTTTTCTTCTATTTAAATTTAGAGGTTTAAGGTGGATAACAAAAAAGGAATGCTTCGTGGTTGGGAATGTAATCCACTTGTAAGGCACGTGCCTACCATAAATGAAGTCCTGAGTTTGATCCCCAGTACAAAACCAAAAGCAAATCACACCAAGAAACCTAGCTCTCCTTTTCCAATATATTGTGTGTAATATTATTTTCTTAACTGTATTCTGTCTGTGTATTCATATAAACACTATGGTGAACTTAAGCATTCTTTTAATTATTCTAATTTTAATTTCAATTCCTTTAGGATTTCCCAGTGAGATTTCTGCTTTTTACTTATATTATTAATCTGAAATACTAATTTGTGTCCACTTGTGTTAAATATGTATATATACTCATATATGTTGACAGTTTAGGAAATAAGATTTTTAAACCACAGATATATACTGTAATATAGATAAAGACATTTAAATTCTAGATATCAATAGTAGAATTTTTAAGTTTGCTCAAACCTAAATTCAGTCTGAATTTCTCACTTGAAAAACTTAAGAGTTTCTGTCAGAGCTGAGTCGAAATGACCAGGAAAACAGGATATGGGGGGTGGTAATTATGTTTACTTTGATGTTGCAATTCGATGATGTAAAAGAGTTTGGTTTGTATTTTGGTTTATCTGGCAGTTTTCCCAGCCACTAAATTCACTTCAGTGGTTTGCTAAAGAACAGCAGTGGCTTTTCAATATAGAAGTCTTTGTGAGCTATGTTTAGAGTTGAATTCTTTCCTATATTGCAACCTTGGCCTGCTTCCATTCCAGGTGAGTTTCAAATCAGCTATTTTATAAACGAGCATCTTCAAAAGCATATGTAGTGCATACTGCTACACAGAATTAAAAATATAAAACTCAAATATACTCCATAAATGAATCTTAGAATATAAAGACACAAAGAAGGGTTGTATTAAATTATTTCACAATTTCTATTATAAAAGAATTTTTTTTTAAAAAAAAGGATCTTAGTGAATAAAAGTTTAACACAATCTTTAATATTTTTAGAAGACAATTGTAAGCTGCGTATACACCACACATCCTAACACTCACCTTTATATGTGCACACGTGTGTGATTTAATATCAGATCTTTAACAACAAATTATATATAGTTATTACATTAATTTTTCTTATAATATCATAAGCTAATCTCAATTTTATTAATTTCTATTTCATTAAAATAATGTTACTTACATTATGAAATGTATTTTATTAGATAAAATAAAATTTTTATGTAATATAGTACATTACATTTCTACTCTTTTCTTGCTATTTTAATTAATGTATTTTTCACTCATTCTTAAAATAATTCAAAGCAATTTCCTCATTGTTATGTATTATTAATAAAATAATGGGTTAACATTTTGTCCTTAAAATAAATATTATGCAAAGTGCAAGCAGCCATGGCAAAGGCCTGTCCATCTTCTCTTCACTAATTCACAGCGCAGCCGCACACCATTTCCTTAAATGCAGAAGTAGCCTGCGGGTCCGCAGAGTGAGATCATCAGCTGTCAATATTCATTAAGTGAACAAATGTGGGAAGTAAAATTCAGCTGCTACCTTAACATCGCAGGGTAGAGAGGAGATGGAAAACCCCTTGCTAGTTCTGTAGACCGGAATACCAAGGTTACACAATGATGCGGCAAACTGGAAAAGTGCAAGGAAAATTGGGTGACTGGCTAATTTGACATGTATGTTAATTTTGAAGCAATGCATGTTTGAATATACATTCTTCAAAATCTTCTATTTTTCTTTAAGATCTTTTATATTTTGGCAAATTTTGCACATCCCTCTAAGACAACCTTCCAGCTTTCTCCCTCTTCCTGTTCTCTGCTTTTATAATACTAAGCCCTAGATAGATAAAACTATATTTGATCCTACAAAATATACAAGTCTTTCAAGTGTGAAAATGGGACTGGAAGTAAGACATTTCAAAGTTTCATTGTATCTCACTATAAAATGAATAGAAAAATCTGGAAATAAGTGAAATGAGACAAAAGCAGTTATAAGAGAAAAAGTATTTTAAATACAAAAATCATCTACAAAAACAGAGTAAACTAAATGGCAACAAGGATCATCAAGAATTAGTCAGAAACATTCTACATAAAGTATTCAATAACTAAGAATTAAGTTTTCCTCACCAGGAGACATATATTTAATTTTACTGATATTTGACAACTAATGTTAAATAAACTTAGTTGATAAACTAAGAGGTTTAGAGAAGAATGAATCTGAATAATGAAGCAAAAGAAAGTCATTTTCAGTCTTATCCTGGAAACACAACAAATATTTGCAAAATAAATATTTCCACATAAAATTAACTCTGTAGATTATTACCCTTCAAACTAGATGAAACAAGCAAGAATAATGAACACATTGAGAACATTTCAACTATCTGAGTGAATTAATTTGGGCAAACCATCATGGCAAACGTAGTACACTGGAACAGTGGGGATATAGCACATCGGCATTCGGGAGAAAAATATTTATGCCTTTTGTTATGTGTCTAATTTTGGAGGCTACTGCCATGAAACATACTAAAAATTACCTTTGCCTTGTGTTTCACATCATCCCAGGTAGGCTTCTAAATTACATTGAGTTTTTCTTCATTCAGAAAAAGAAAAGTTTATTAAAAGGCTGTGGGAACTTGGATTTAGTGGTCTGCTTTTCTATAGTTCTGTAATGAGAGTAATTACACAGCACCTAATGGGAGAAGGACTGTAAAAATTTGAACACAGTGGATCATACTGAGGAAGCTTTGTCACTGTGTTGCATTCCTTATGCTCCTCTGACTCTGGAGATTCCCCTGTCGCTTTTTGTCCCCAAGCATTCATGCCTCACTCAAAGATGTGTTCAAATGAAAATGAAATTATCAGAGCAACACATCTGCTCTTGATAAAAACCAAAAATCTGAAGTGACGCTGCCATCTCTTCTGTGATTCAGTGGATCATAGTCTACAGGAAACCAAGTATAATGCAGTGCATCAGTGAGCTCTTAGTGCAACAAATTTTACCCAGTTTTATCCAAGACGGCTCTATATATCCAAGACACCTCTGCGTTAATAAGCAAAAGAGGACAATGAAGTCATCCTTCTCCATAAATACAAAGCCTGCTAAACAAAGTGTATGGTTGTTTTCATTCCTGCCATCAAAGCTAAATGCAGTCCTTTGGTCAACGTTTTATTGGTGCTCCCTATTTGTACAACAGTTAAAAACCTAAGAAATATATTTTTCCATCTATTTCTTGAGTTAGCAAAGTTTATTCATGTTCAAGATCCACTGTTGTTCAATGTGCGATTAAAAAATTGACCAGAAAAAAACCAATTAAAATTAAAAATTTCACCATCTTATTATATACAAAAGAGAAAATGTATCCAAACTATGTAGAGCTCAGTACTTCTATAAAATGTTTATGAATCTATATATATTTTTTCTGTAATTTTTGAATGTGTCCTGATACTACATCTATTGTGTTTTCTGTGTACTTCGAACACAGATTCAAAGTTCTCAAATCACAACTCGGGAAAGAAGAAAGCATACTAACACGGTAAATGTTATGTGTTACACTCACGATACTCAGATATTAGTGAAACAATGTTTTAGATGTTTCTGTGAAATACTTTTGAGTGGATTAATATTAAAATTAGTAGGCTTTGAGCAAAACAGACTGTTCTTCAAAATGTGGGAGAGCCTCATCCAATCTTTTGGGAGACCATAAGCAAAAGTTTCCCTGAAGGCTGATAGAAGACTGCATAGGAGTCTGCCTTCAATGTGAACTGCAGTACCAACTTCTTTTTGAGTCTCTAGACTTTTCTTTTGCCCTGCTGACTTGGCACATGCCAGACCCTACTATAATATGAGCCCATTCACTAAAATAGATCACTATCTTAAAACACACATACACACACAGACTATGCATACAAAAAATACACATGTACATGAACTGATACATCACATTATTTTCATTATACTGGACAGCACTGAATAACAGAGATTGGTGTTTACAGAAGGAATTCATATTTTAACACAGAACACTATTACATGAAAAGTAATTGATTTGAAGCTTCAGATAAAGTGTCTATAAGAACTTTAAGATTAATCTCTACACAGAGATATAAAAAAGTATTACAATCCTCAGCAGTCACAATTTCCTTATTTTTTCTGATAAATTTTAATAAAGGTCCAATAGCTTACATTCTGATATCAAAATAATTCCTTATAAAAATCCATTATGCTTCATACAAACAGACACTTTGGCCAAATTCCTCAATGAAAATTGTCTTGCTTGTTCTCAAATTAAATATAACCCAAGGCTGAGTTAAGTAGAAGAAACAATAAAAAGCAATTGAATATAAATACAAGCTTTTGTGTAGTGGGATTTGATTATCAGCAACTGCAATTCGCAAATTCGATCACTTTCTAAATCAATGGAAACATGGGAACAACTTTTCCTCAAGTTTGCAGTTTAGCAAACATGAAATAGGTCCAAGACTTAGATGTAAGGTTGATGATGCTTGAATTTGTTATCTGTTTCTTAAGAAGCAAGCAAACTAATCTGCAGCACTTTAAAGTAATCTACAGCACTCCATTGTAAAAAAAATTAAAAATAAAGACTAGGCACAATTTCAAATAAACTGAAGTGCTGTAGAGATATGGATAAGTGAAAACTTGCCAAAATGTCGACAAAAATAAGTGTCTCTCAGTTTCAAACTGAAACTTCAAATTTTTCAAATTTCAACTTCAAATTAGTATTAAGGAATGGATAGTAAAAAGTTTGTTAAAGTTGTCAGCTATAACTCATGAGTATTAAAAATGCAAGGTGAGACAAATATAGTGTTTTGTTATATACTTTCTTGAGGCATATATTTAACAAACATGATTTATTTTTTTAAGAAAAATGTGATTGGAGAAAAAAATCTAAACATATTCTTTCTTTGAAACGTTATACTTATATAAACTGAGACATGCTTAATTTTAATTTGAATTCAAAATTTGAAGTAAATTTTAATTATGCCTTTAATTGCTGTTGTAATAAAAATTAATAGTGACTTTCAACATCTTCAGTTTACTTTGACATAGCACCATAGTTCAATCATAAAAAATATCCACATATTGTCAATTACTGAAAATTTTCTAAGCATCTAAACTTTCTTTGTAGAAATAGCATAAGTTTATTCTTTATATATTTTAATGAGAAAAATAGACAAAAGTGTTTGGTAGCCTGCATCCTTAATTTTCAGCAAAAAATAGTACTATTCCTAATAATACTACTATAGAAACAAGAAATTTGGTTTAAAGGCTACAGTCAGTATATTTAACTTCTAGGACATGATATTCCAGTACTTCCACTTCCACAGGGAGTTTTTTTTTTTTTTCCTAAAACTTGTCTTACTTGAAAAAGCTCTAATGAAAGTAATATGACTGCTTCCTTTCTTTCAACAGTTGCCCTTTCTTTCTTTTCTTCTTGTCAAAACAAAGATACATATTTCACATTAGAACATACTCTATGTGGATACTGAGCAAAGGAATAATGATCAAATTACTCATAGAGAGAATGTCTTCCCATATGATTTAACTTTTAGTTTATGAAGCAGTTAGACAGAAATAACACATTTTATTGAACCTTCTCTAGAATATTATCAATTCATATTTCTTACAGGATAGAGCAGGAATTGTGAGAATTGTGCTTTAAAGAGCTTCGCACATTTGTTTCCGTAGTGTTGCAAAGCATATACATTTTTTGAGCCTGTGGTAGAAATCAACAAACAAAAGATCTACATGACATCATGAAGAGTTATACTTTGTTTGCTCAGTGTTAATTAATAATGAAAAGAACCTGTAACCGATCTAACTATTCTTTCTCATTAAAGAAACAAAAAGCTCACCCAGAGGAGTTGTTTACAAACAACATTTATTTGAAATAAAAATGCATTCTGATATCAAAATACTTTGATATATGATGTCACGTATTTTGTGATACAGAGTACATCTAATTTGACAGTCAAAGTTGAAATGAGTTTGGTTTTCTTAGTTTGATTTGCATGTTGGACATTTTTACATACTGAATGAACAAATTATACTACTAATGACTTTTAATAAAAATGTGTAACATTACAAGGAAATGATTTTATAAAAATTTATTTTGAAATTAACATTTTAAATAGTTTTTAAATCAGTTAAGTACCTTTATAGAAAGATAATAGAATATATTACATTCTATATAAAACAAATGACAAAATTATGGACTTCTAATAAATCTTAACAAATACTTTCTTCCTAGAAATTAATTTTTCTAACTCAGGAGTTCTCATTACTTTATATTCAAAATTTTTTAGGCTTTCCACTGACTGTTTATCATTAGGATTATTTAGTTTTTATATCAATTCTGACAAAAAGGTTTATTTAAAATCCCTCTTGTTTCCTCAAATTTCTGATTTTTTTTTTCACTGTATTTAGTGTGTAGGGCTTTCGCTGAAAGAAAGAAAGGGAAGGGACAGACAGTATACAAGAAAAATATCTTCTGTTAGATCCTCTAATCGTTCTCAGCTTCCTTCCTACTCTAAGGGAACTGTCTTGGTTTATTTCCTCTGGTTGCTGAGACAAAATTTCCAACCCCCAAAATTAGGAAAGGAAAAGTTTTGAATTTTGAAAAAATCTTAGTCAAATGTCCTTCAGACAAAAGACTTCTGTGTAGAACATATAAAGAATTTTTAAAAAATCAGATCCCCAAAATACAAAGACCCAATCCAAAAATGGGCAACTGAGATGAATACACAGTTCTTGGATAAAGAAATACAAATGGTAAATAAATCCATGAAAAATGTTCAGCATCACTGGTCATTAGGGAAATGCAAATTAAAACCAAACTGAGATTCCATCTCACTCCAGAAAGAATGGCCAGGATAAAGAAAACCACCAACAACAAATACTGGAGAGGTTGCGGGGAAAAGGAACTCTTCTGCACTGCTGCTGGGAGTGCAGACTGGTACAACCACTGTGGAGGTCAGTCTGGATATTCCTCAAAAAGCTGGAATTGGAAGTCCCATTTGACCCAGCTATTCTACTTCTGGGCATATTCCCAGAAGAACTGAAAACATCATACCACAGTGATATATATGTGCACCCATGTTTATAGCAGCAAAATTTTTAATAGCCAGATTTTGGAAACAACCTAAATGCTCATCAATTGAGTAATGGATAAAAAAGATGTGGTGCTTTTATACAATGGAGTACTACTCAGCTAAAAAGAATGATCACACTGAGATATTTATAAATAAATGGATGCAACTTGAGACCATACTCATAAGTGAAATAAATCAAACTCATATATGTAAATACTGTATTGCCTACCTATTGTAGGAAATGGTAAGAGTACATAAGTTACAAAATCTTCAATAAATATGGTGAAAGGGTCAGAATCTGCTCAAAGGGGAAAGTAAAAATATGTCAGGGAAAGGAAGGAAAAAAAAGGAAGGGAAAAGAAAACATATCTAAATTTGTACAGACACACTTAGGATAACTAAGTGATTGTGTTATAAATTCTGTAAATTCTTGGAACAAAACAGTTAACATTCATAGGATTGGAACAATTTTACATGTTTGTGTCTGGTGATCTGAGGAACACTTGAAGATCTCTTTGTAAAATAACAACCTCAATTTTATTCCCACCACCATGTTTGGAAGGCCTGTAATGTCATTGTTTTGGGCTCTTTGTTGTTGTTATTTATTTGTTTTTTTTGTTTGTTTCTTGTTTTTCTAGTAATTTGTTTTGTTTTGTTTTGTTTTGTTTTCCCCCTAATGCAGAAAGGGTAGGTATACATGTAGAGGCTTATACATGCCAAGAACTTCTCCTAAACAGTTTACAAGAATCGATTATATTATGTGTGATGAAATGAACAACTACTTTGAAGAAAAAAAGACATTATAGTATCCATTGCTGATTCCGTATCATCCTGTTGTGAAATCCAGTAATGCTTTTATCCTTTGTTCAGAGTGGTTTTACTCTTTTTTGTATTGTTTAATTTCAACATACATGAAGGTATGGACAGCTATTTTGAAGAGAAAAAGAGACATTATGGCAGCCATTGTTGATTTTCCTATTGTCTGGTTTTGAAGGCCTGTAATGCCTTCATTACTCTGTTCTTATTGATTTTATACTATTTTATGTTGTGTGAATTTATTGTGTGAAGATATAGAGAACTATTTATAAGAAAACAAGAGATATTATGGTAGTCATTGTAGATTTCCTATTTTCTTGCTTTGAAATCTGTGTTGCTTACATTGCTTTCTTCTGATCTACTTTGCTCTGTTTTGTTTTGTTTGAACCTCTTTAGAATAAAAAAAAGGATAGGAAAAGTTTATTTAGCTCACAGTTTGTGAGTGTTTCAGTCCATAATCAGCTGGTTCAAAGGAGGATGGCATGGCATGGGGCAACAGCTCAATGCAGCAGAAGAGAGCAAAAGCAGTAAGAACAAAAGGAGGAAGAGTGAGCCTCTTTCCATGGCACTGTAAGCAAGGTACAACCCCCAGGGAGAGTGTAGTACTCAAGCCATCTCCATGCCCTCCTCTGGCAAAGGCTTAGGATGTTTACAAAGAGAGGACTCTGGCTCCCTGCTGAGTTCCTTACTTAGTTAAAGTAAATTAAACTAAAGCCTATCAACCATTACAAGAAGGAAGGTGGATGTCAAATTTCCAGGGGCAAGATCCGCAGGTTCTTTTCAAACAGGGACAGTACTCCCACTCTGTACATTAATCTGAGTTGAGGAGAGAAGGTTTGGCGGTTTATGTTTTCAGCTTGAGGAAACTAGGGAAGCAGCCAGTCTTAAAAAACAACAACAACAAAACCCCACTAAGTTTTAAAGGTCTATTTTACCCTCTTCAATACAATCTTAGATATAATCTTTGGCATAGATCTCCACACTGTGATCTCAATAAATCATCACCCTCAGTCTCTTCAATCTTTTTCATTTCTACAAAATATAGTGCTTTATAGATGAATTATTTGCAAGATTACGCAGTACAATCTGGACAATTGGAGGAAATGGAAGCAGTGGTCATTTTTTTTTAAGGTACCCATTCGGATTAAATTTTCTAGCAAAGACAAGGATAAAACAACGCTTGTAGTTTAGAATAAAGCTAATCACTAGTTGAGATCATAAAAAATATTGCTGTGTGGTATGGAATGATATAATTAGGAATATACCACTTATAATGTATGGGTGACATTTGTTATATGAAGGGAAATTATGATTTTTTTGAAAAAAGTCTACTATATTAGAACTGATATAAAATTGTCAGATTATATTTATAGTTAATAAGGTAAGTCACATAAAAATATAACCAGATTTTTAGAGTATAACTATTAAAAGCATTGGCTTTGTGTTTTCTCATTCTGCAAAGAGTATAAAGAGTATAAATAAATTCTTGAAGGTATAAAAGGAAACAATTGAAATTAATTTTAATGAAATATAAGCATTTGAATAATTGTATGTTCTATTTTCCATAATATTGATGTGTCTTCTGCTTATCCTATCATTTTCTAACCAGAATATAAAGCAAATTAATGTTGTTCCACTACCAAGTAGTGTTTTCAGTTAAGTTTACTATTTTGTCTTTTGTATTCTTTTCTTTTCCTTTCTTTACCTTTCTGTTTTTAAATTTTTGTGACACTAGGGATGGAGTCTGAACTTCCTCTGTGCAAGCACTCTATCTTGGAGCTACAACTCTTAACACTGAACACACATTTTGTTTGTTTGTTTGTTTATTTATTTATTTATGCTTTTAAATGTGATACTTAATGCATAGAGTGTGACTAATGTGAGCTGCAAACTGAAAACAGCAAGGAGTTGTTTGCGTCAGGTGGGTGTCATAACACGGTCCACAAATTTTCAGTAAATTACTGGTCCCAACCAAGCCGTACTAAACAGTTTCTGTGTAACTCGTTATGGTTCAATTCCAAGATTTTCAGTGCTCTCAGATTTTGTTTTTTGCTTTTGTTTTGTTATGTTTTTTTTTTTTGAAGCTGCAGGAACTTTGGACATCTCTGAATGGTGAGTGATTCAAATGCCAAGGAATATCTGAATCTATTATTAATTAAGTATTAGTGAATAAATGTAATATATAAGTAATCAAATATTATTGAATAAAATCCACTTTTGCCTCTTTTAAGAGTATAACGATGGATATTTGGCATGTTCCTCACAAAAAAGTCTAAATGAGGTTTCTAAGATTTGTAAGTAGGTCAGCAGTATACCTTTTACTAGCATTTTCTTTTATCTTATCTCACCCTTGTTTCTAAACATCAAATAAACTAGCTGTGTGAATTTTAGGTTTTACTGTCCTGGGAATTCAAACGAAAACCAGTATGAAGCATTTTTTTCTTAGTAGAAGTAATTCTAGTAAATATTTTACTTTAATATCTTTTTCTTTCTCATCTATACTCTATAATTTATTATTTCATGGGAGTATATAAGAGAAATCTCATCCAAAGAGGTTAAGATATGTAGAAAAATAACAAGAAAAAAAGTGTGTATTTGGGAATTTAGAATTCTAATTCGGGGTGAAAAGATTTCAGTGGAAAGCAGAATGTATGTGTTTTGCATGAGTTTAGAGGTTCTTGTCAAGAAACAAAAAAAGCAGAACCTTCAAGTGAGGTACATAGGTCAAGAATTATGACTGGTGAACACATTTATAGTTCATTTGTTCACATTATATCATTTCTCTAAGAAAGTTCACATCATATTATTTTTCTAAGAAAAATTTTAATTTGTAGCATCCTTAGTATGATGTTCCTTCTCAGCAAACATCTTTCTTCTGTCAAGAGGGTAAGTTCTTGCATTGGTCACTGCAGTAGTTGACAGAGTCTGGGTCACAAAATGGAGTCACTGCTGTCAACATTGCTCCATAAAACAATGGCATCAAAATTATGTTTTCAAAGGTTTCATCATGATCAACAAATTGCACTGCAAGATATGTGCCAACGTACATAGCTGCAACAGTCTATGAAGCTAACACTAAAAAATATTTGCATTACTTTGTGACAATTATCATGACACTGGCCAGACTGAGAAAAAAGTGAGATTTGTTTTTATTTCTTTTGCCTTTTTTTTCTTTGTTTTCTTGTTTTTGTGTTGCTGCTGTTGGTTGAAACTGGGGCCTTGCACATGATAAAGAATTTATATGTTAAATAAGTTTTTTTTTATTTTATACTTAGAAACATGTTTATTCCAGATACTTGTAAAATATAATTACTACTTTACTTATGCCAAATCTAGAAAAAATAAAGAAATTGTTACTGTAATTCAAGGATAATAAATTTTAATAACCATATGTACTCGCAGATTCGTATTGGAGTTGGATAATTTATTTTTTAATTTATATGTTAGTAGTCAGTTAATGAAGAGGAGAATTAATGAATGAAGTGCATTCACTGGGATATGTTTTCTACATCATTTCAAATGCATACATCTAGAAAACAATTAGGGACATAAATTCCTACTGAGGAAAAGTAAGGGTTAATTCAATGAGATTAGTGACAAACAGAGAAAGCCATTGAAATAAGATTTCCCTGATTTACAGAGATGTGAACTGTTAGAAACTTGTTCTCATATACTATTAATACATACTCTGCCACAAAAATATGTATTATATTTGATCTATAATTTGAAGTTGCCTTTTCTAATACAGATATATTCTCAAACAAATAAATTCATGTTCCCTCTCTGTGCCTTTTGCATGTGTTTGTAGATCTGTTTTGCCTTTATTTATGGTAATACCTGTAGGGCTGGGGATTTAGCTCAGCAGCACAAGCACCTCCCTGGCAAGCACAAGGTTGTGAGTTCAATCCCTGGTACCAAAAAAAAAGAAAAAAGATAATACATGTATTAATCACCCACTAAGAATGTGTTCATGATGTATCACAAACATATAGTAATAAAATATTTTTGATTTTTAATTTATTTTTCTTAATTTCAAAACAAAAAATTTTAAATGTGTACAGTGTTTTTTTTTTTTTTTAATCTGTCCTTATGGGTTATAAGTTCCTTGAGGGGACTATGCATTAGAAGCATCCTAATCAAGGATAATAACTAAAAAAGCATAAACTAATAAAACATAAAATTTATAAAACATACATATTGGTCAATTTTTCTCAGTTAAAATATTTCATTTTTAAATAACTTTTAACATCAAGTTAAATAGAATGAAATCATTTTAAAAACAACAATTCTATTTTATAGTATAAGCTTCATAATTCAAAATTCTATTCTTCTCTTGAATATATTTTCATGATTATGTAATCAATTAAATGTTCTACTGAGTTTATAATATATTACATGGTCATGTATTGTTGATATGACTTTTAATTGTATTTTAGGAAGATCCACCAAAAAGTTTTTAAATAATTAGATACAATTTTTTTTACTGGATACAACTCTAGTGAGAAATCAGTAAAATGAGAATCTATTTGCCAAGAAAACAATGTATGTACTTGTATATCTAATTGGATATGTTGATAACAAATATATAGTTTCAAACAATTAATAATCACTTATTAATTAAGACATTTAATTGAGAAAGGAAATATTGTTATGAATATAAACTTACTTGTTACTAATGAGCATATAGAGAGGCAACAATTACTATTTAAAAATCAGTTTTCTTAAACTCATAATAATATGCCTGGAAACATTTATTTGCATGGTTATTATTTTATCAATAGTAATAGAGGAGTTGCTTTGAATCAAGCCACTAATGTAAAATTAAAATAAAACTAAGCAAATCAAATTTTAAGTTATTCTAAATTATAATTAATTTTAAAAGAATACAATTGTAGCTTAAGTTGTCACATTATAAATAAATATTTTATATTTATAATGTGATATTAATGTGATTCTCATATAAACTTCATACTTTCAAGATATGACAAAAATAAGCTGAAATGATACCTAGTGAACTTCTTTCACTCTGGGGAGCTGAGGCTGTGTAAGGTGAGTTCCAGTGCACCCATGCTGGCTAGGGGTGAGCTTTAGATCATGGCTCCCAGTGGATAGGAGCCTGCCTATCCTGAAATGCCCAGGGGTAGCACCGAAGGTTCTCCAAGCCTGACTGGACTACACCTAGTGACCTTCTTTCAATCCGGGGAGCTGAGGCCACATGAGGTGAGTTCCAGTGCACCTGTGCTGGCACAAAGAGAGCTTTAGATAATCACTCTCAGCCATTAGGCTCCTGCCCAGCTTCCTGAATCACTGGAGGTGGCATGGGAGGTTCAGCGAGCCTGACTGGACCATGCCTAGTGACCTTCTTTCAATCCAGGTAGCTGAGGCTGCACAAGTCCCAGGAGCCAAGGATGTTCAAAGTGATTTCCAACATGCCCCGGAGAAGCTTTCAAATATTGCTTGAAACCTGGAAATGCAGGAAAATGACAAGACAAAGATCAAAATGCAATCTCAATCCTCCAGCCCATCCAAACAGATCCTAGGAGCCATGTATATAGAAAAAAATATGAGCCATACACCTGAAATGCCTGAAATGGTAACAACTCCGGGGAGTAAAGAAACAACTCTGGGAAGCTATAAAAGAACTCAAATTAGAAATTATCTCCCAGGTAAAAGAAGAAATGGTAAAGGTAAAGAAAGAACTGCTGAACACATCTGAAGAAGACACAGTTAAAAAATTAGAGGAACAATGCAAAAAGATGGAAATCCTGAATGAACAATATAAGAATGAAAGGGAATGCATGATGCAGATTCAAAGAGATATACAGGAAATCAAAAATTCCATTGAAAGTTAGCAAAACCATCTCAATGAAAATGAAGATAGAATTTAAGACCTCAAAGACAAGATTGTAGCTAGTGAACAGAAAAAGAAAGATCTTTTTTAAATAACAATGAATAAGTAAATAACAATTCAATGGTTGCAAGATGATGCAAGCAAAAACAATATAAGATTGATAGGGATAAATGAAAAAGAAAGGGACAACACGAATGATATCAAGAGGCTGTTTACAGAAGTAATAGCTGAAAATTTCCCAAACATGAGAATGGAAACTGACACACAGATTAGTGAAGCACATAGAACTCCAAATATCCATAACTATACCCAGACATATAATAATCACCATACCAGAAATCCAACATAAGAGCAGAATATTCAAAACTATTACAGAGAATAGATAGATCACTTATAAAAGAAAACCTATCAGAATCACAGCAGACTTCTCAACACAAACAATGAAGTCAAGAAGAGCATAGAGTGAAGTATTTCAGATACTAAAGGAAAATCACTTCTAACCCAGATTGATGTACCCTACAAAACTGTCCTTCAAAATGGATGGAGAAATAAGATACTCCCAAACAAAGAATAGCTGAAGAACTTCATGATCACCAAACCAACCCTGAAAAGAATACTGAAAGACATTCATGATAGACTAAGGAAAAAAAACACTAAGCAAGGCAGACAGAGTGGAAAGATAAAGAAATAACAGCATAAAGATAGTATGTCAAAAATTAACCAATATACAACAGTTATAACCACTAATATAAATGGTCTCAATTCAACAATTAAGAGAAACAGACAGGCAGAATGGATCAAGAAACAGCATCCAACTATATGCTATCTACAAGAAACCCATCTAACCCAAAAGGAAAATCATAGACTAAAAGCCAAAAGATGGAAAACAAAACTTCATATAACAAGAACCCCAAAAAAGCAGGAATAGCTATTCTACTTGCAGACAATGTGAACTTCAAACCAAGAATGATTCAGAGACATAAAGAAGGTCACTACATACTAGATAGGGGAAAACTTCAAGAGGAAGTGATAACAGTCTTACACATATATTCACCAAATTCTGGAGCACCCAGCTATACAAAATAAGTATTAACAGAAATGAAAAATCAAATAAGCAGTAAAACATTTATAACAGGAGATATTAACACACCATTGACACAAAGGGACAGATCAACTAGACATAAAATCAGCAAAGACATAACAGAACAGAATCACACCTGTGAAAAATTGGACTTGATAGATGTATACAGAGTGTTCCATCCAACAACATCGGAATACACCTTCTTCTCAGCAGTACATGGGACATTCTCTAAAATAGACAAAATACTTAAGTAAATGCAAAGAATTGAAATTATGCCATGCCTGTCATCAGATCATAGCACCATGAAACTAGAAATTAATGATAAAAAAAAACTGCAAAAATTCCACAAATGCATGGAAATTGAATAATACACTCTTGAGCAATAGTGCATCATAGAGGAAGTTAAAGAAGAAATTAAATAATATTTATAAGCAAACAAAAATATAAATACAACTTACCAGAATCTGAAAGCAGTCCTGAGAGGAAAATTTATTTCAGTGAATTCCCACATCAGGAAAACAAAATGAACACAAGTAAACAACCTGATGCTACACCGCTGACATCTAGAAAAAGAAGAGCAACCTAAGCTCAAAGCCAAAAGAAGGGAGGAAATTATAAAGATCAGTTCAGAAATTAATGCAATAGAGACTAAGAAAACAATACAAAGAATCAATGATTCAAAGAGTTGGTTCTTTGAAAGAATAAATAAAATTGATAAGCCCCTAGCCAACCTTATTTAAAAAAGGAACAAAAAAATTCAAATTCATGCAACAAGGAATGAAAAAAGTGAAATCACTACAGACTGTCTGGAAATATAGAAGATCATTAACACCTATTTCAAAAATTTCTACTCTCATAGGTTTGATAACACAGAAGAAATGGACAGATTCTTAGAAACATATGAACTACCAAAGCTGGGTCAAGAAGATGTAAAACTGCTGAAGAACTCAACTTCTATTAATGAAATTCAAAATGTAACTAAGTCTTTACCAACAAAGAAGAGCCCAGGCTGAGATGGATTCACTGCAGAATTCTACAAGAAAATCAAAGAAGAATTAATGACAACACTCCACAAACTCTTCAATGAAATTGAAATGGAAGCAATTCTTCCTAAGTCATTCCTGGAAGTAAATATTACTCTACTACTGAAACCTGAGAAAGACCCAACTACAAAATAGATCTATAGGCCATCTCCCTAATGATCATAGATGCAAAAATTCTCAATAAAATATTGGCAAACAGGAAGCAGCAAATAATCAAGATTATAAAACACAACCAAGTGGGATTCATCCCAGGAATGCAGGGATGATTCAACATATGTAAAACAATAAATGTAATCCACCATATCAATAGAGCCAAAAATAAGAATCACATGATCATCTCTATAAATGCACAAAAGCTTTTGAGAAGGTCCAACACTCATTCATGGTAAGAACCTTACAGAGAATTGGAATAGATGGTCTTTACCTCAATATGATAAAGGTCATCTATGATAAACCAAGAGCCAGCATCATATTAAATGGCCAAAAACTGAAAACCTTTACTTAATATCAGGCAAAAGACAAGGATTTCCCCTGTCACCACTCCTATTCAACATAGTATGGAAATACTAGCCAGAGCAATGAGAGAAGAGGAAGAAGTAAAGGGAGTAAAGTTAGGAAAAGAAGAAGTTAAATTATCATTATTTGCTGATGACATGATACTCTACATAGAAGACCCCCAAAACTCCATTGAAAGACTCCTAGATATAATAAATAAATTCATTAATATAGTTGGATACAAAATCAATGCTCAAAAATCAATAGCATTCCTATACACTAACAGCAAAATCACTAAGAGAGAAATGAGAGAAGCAACACCCTTCACAATAGCATCCAAGAAAATGAAATACTGAGGAATTAATTTAACAAAAGAAGTAAAAGATCAACTCCAAACAGCCATAACTAAAATAAAACTACACCCAGACACATAATAATCACCATCCCAGAAATGCAACATAGAATAGAATACTAAAAACTGTTAGAGAAAAAAGAGAGATCACCTATAAAGGAAAACCTATCAGAATCACGGCAGACTTCTCAACACAAACAATGAAATCAAGAAGAGCATGGAGTGAAGTATTTCAGATCCTAAAAGAAAACCACTTCCAACCCAGACTGACATACCCTGCAAAACTGTCCTTCAAAATGGATGGAGAAATAAGATATTCCATGACCAAGAACAGCTGAAGAACTTCATGAACACCAAACCAAGCCTACAAAGAATACTGAAAGACATTCTAGATACACACGGGAGAAAACCACCAAGCAAGGCAGACAATTAAACAGAATGGAAA
>PVJX010027711.1:8725-24711 GCA_004027295.1 Dolichotis patagonum | reverse complement strand
GCTGCCCGGCTGTGCTGAGAAGGAGGGCGGGAGGGGAGCGGAGAAGGACAGCCGGGCAAGGGCGGGCAGGGCCGGGAGGGAGCCAGGGGTGGGCAGAAGGATGGGGACCCTTCCCCATCCTGGCCCTGCCATCCACAGGGCACACAGCCTTTCTCCTGTCCTGAGTGGAGGTGGGGGCACAGCCTGGATTCTTTTCTTTGTTTTGTTTTTTGTTGTTTGTTTTTTTAATTTTGAGACAGAGTCTCTGTGTAGTCCAGGCTGGCCTTGAGCTGGCAGTGATCCTCCTGCCTCAGCCTCCTGCATGGGGGGATTACAGGTGTGTGCCCCCCCACACCCAGATGAAAGGTAAATTTTGGGGTTTTTTTGTTGTTGTTGCTGTGGTTGTTTTGTTTTTTTGGTACTGGGGATCGAATTCATGACTGCAAGCCTGCAAGGCAGGCACTTATGCCACTGAGCTAAATCCCCGGCCCTGAAAAGTGAATTTTGAAAACACTTTGTCCTTTGATTAATTTTTAAATTGTAGAAAATTTGGAAGATCCTGAAAAAACACTAGAAAGGGAAATCAAGATCGATCACATAGGGCTGGGGATTTAGCTCAGCGTACAAGCGCCTGCCTGGCAATTTCGAGGTCGTGAGTTCCATCCCCAGTACCAAAATAAATAAATAAATAAATAAATTCACATCTCACAGCAGTAACCACGCTCAGATTTTCTTGCATCTTCTAGTGTTTCTAAAGTTCCCCCTCAGGCACGGGCTCACACGTGCAGTCACACACGCATGCATTTAACTTTTCAGTATAGCATAGCACCCTTAATGTGCATAGCATTTAAAAAATTTAGAAACAGGGCCATGGAAATTTGTCTCCACTATAACCGGAAAGGACCGTACTGCCAGGGGTGGCCCTACACTCCTGTGATCTCAGCACTTGGGAGGCTGAGGCAGTAGGATCGCTGTGAGTTCAAGGCCAGCCTGGACTAGAGAGTGAGTCCGAGGCCAACCTGACCTACACAGTGAGACCCTGTCTCAAAAACGACACAGCACAAAAAGAAATACATACAATAAAATAAAACGACCGTACCACGTTCCTTCTATCATAAAGCTTGTCCCTTACCAATCTTCAATTTTTTTTGTTTTCATCTTTTGAGATAGGACCTCACTATGGAGCCCATGCTGGTCTTCCTCATGGCAATTCTCCTGCCTCAGCCTCCGAAATGCTGGGATTATGGGCATGGGCCACCATGTCTGGCTCAGTATTAAATTATTAGGGATCCAGACTATTCTAATAAACAGCACTGCAGTGGCGGCCCCGCCTCTGGCCGGTAGGAGCATCTGTCTCCCAGCTGGGTCCCTGACCTTCCAGAGAGGGTCTGCAACCCCGCCTCTCTGTGGCCCGAGGTTGGCCTGGTTGGGCTCATCCCACACCTATGCATTTCGGCAGCGTGTGCCCGCGGCTGCTGGGGAAGGTGCCACGTTCCAGCTTGGTGCCTGGGGGTCCCCAGGCCTCCCGGCGTGGGCTGGCCAGCGTCTCCTAGGAAACAGCAGCCCCAGCCCTGAGCCGCTGGGCACCTGGAGGTCCCTGCGCCCCTGCATCTCGCCTGTTCCAGGGAAACCAAACCTTTCCCCGCTGCGGGACCCTCCCCTCCCACTGCGAGCCCTGCCGTGGGCTCTTCCCAGCCCCGGAGTTGTGTCCTAGCGAGGGACAGGGCTCTTTCATTTATCCCATGCTCTGGGCTGCGGGAGAAGGGTGGCGGCTTCTACGTGGTGCCCTCTTTCTGCCCTGCTTCTTTCCTTTTTCTCTTTTCCTCACCTCCTTCTCTCTGTCCCTTCTTCGCTTTCTTTTGTGGCAACAGGAGCAGACCCAGGGCCTCTGCACTCGGCTACATCCTTCCCTTTTTTATTATTTCTTTTGACACAAGCTCTGGCTAAGTTGCTGCAGGACCCAGACTGAGCTCCAATTTCTGATCCTCCTGCCTCAGCCTCCCCAAGTCCTGGGATCACAGGCCTAAGCCAGCATATCCGGCTGACCCCTATTTCTGACAGCGTGGCCACTTGGCCCCTAGTGAGAGACTCCTGGCGCCCTTTGTTCCCGCCCCTGCTCTTCCGGCCACCCCAGTGGCTCCGGGACCCTCGGCCGCCTCCTCCGGGCTCTAGGTTGACGCTGCTGTTTTAGCTAATAGGCATGTGCGGATTCTGGGTTTTGGCGCTGAGCCCCAGCACCCAGTTTCCGAATGAGATGGAGGGCGAGGAAGGAAGTGCGGATGCGTAAAACTTAACTCAACTGATTTCCTCCCCTCTGCCATGTGCGTCACCGACCTCCTGGAATTTTCTCTCCTCTTCATGTTTAGTCTCCTTCCCTAGCCTCTTCGCGTCCTTGCGGTCCTGCCCCGCTCTGTCTCTCCCCAGCTCTGACCCTCCCTCGCCCATCCTCCTGTCCTCCTCTCCCCTCTTCGCCCCTTCTTTTTTAAGTTCTTTTTTTTTTCTTTTAACTTTCAAGGTCATTCCGGACTCCCGACGCTGCCAGTCCCTCGGTGAACATGAGCACCATTGGCGTCCGTGGCCTCTGTTTCCGTGGCAACCCAGTAACCATTAATTTTCAATTAAAGGAGACAAAAAGCTCAATGACAGCTCCAGGTCCGCTGAAGATGTCAAGAATGTGTATTAATATACAGCACGAGAGCATAATTGTGTGTCCATCTTCCAGAGCAGCGAAAAATGGAGGGATAATTACCAGCTCGAAAGCCACTCTGTAATTTAGTTCTTACTGTCACCACAGCCCTGCACATTAGCATAAATTAAAAGCAGAGTTTATTGTTATCAAAGTGCATTGATATCGCCAGACCCGCTTTCTTCCTTTTAACTGTTTGTTGTGGGTGAGTGACTCCCCGACTCTCGCCGGGGTCTCCCCAGGATGGGCACAGTGCGGCATGGGGGTGAGGCCCAGAAGGTGGCACCATCTCTGCCATATTTGGGGTCCATGGTCCGAAGGGGACAGGGGGTGAGGGGCAAGGCGTTTCCCGAGAATGATGCTGGGGATGGTGGGGGCTTGGAGATAAATTCACCGTTTACATGGAGGCTTTGTTTCAGCTCTTTTTTTCTGTTTTGTTTTTTATCAGCACAATCCTTTTTGAGACAGGGTCTCACCTAGAGTTGAGACTAGCCTTAAACTCACTGTGTAGCCCAGGCTGGCCTTGAGCTCACAGGGATTATCCTGCCTCAGCCTCCCAAGTGCTGGGATTAGAGGTAGGCAGGTGCCACCATACTCGGCTGTCTCCAGCTCTTTCCAGAAGGGGCATCTGCCCCATCCATGTCCCCCTTGGGCACCTGGTACAGTGAGGGGCAGACACAGGAACTCAAAGGCCACCTGGGAAACAAAGAGAGGGGCTCATGCCCTCCAAGGCTGGATGCGTTTTCCCGAGGCAGGTTGTGGCCAGCTGGCAGCTACTCCTGACCACTCTGTCCCCCAAGGCCCTAGCTCCAGGGTAACCTCCCTCCCCTTGGGGCCACACGTCCACCCCGTGGGCTGGGCCCACGCCGGCCGGAAATCAGTGTCGGTGAGTGGGGACGCAGTTTCCTAAGCGCCATCCTGAGCGAGGCGTCCTTCGTGGGGGAACTGAGTGTAATTACCCTGAGGGAGCGATCCTTACACAGGCAGTCACAACACTGACCTCCGGGCTGCAATCTGACAGCGAAATTACAGCCTGTGCACGCAACAGGAGGGGCGGGGTGGCCTCCTTTTGGAGGGGAGAAAGAGGGAGGGGGGAAGGGGCTACAGAGGCTTTGAAAGAAGTGTGGCTCACAGCTGCCAGGCGCAGCTCTCCTCTGAGAGGCTGGGGCAGGCTGAGGAGAAGGTCCTCAGAGTCCCCGGCACCCCAGCTGGCTGGCGAGGAGGAGCCAAGGCCATACCTGAGCCCTTTAAAGTTTTGAGTCACAACTATAGTTAATCTTATCAGTCAGGCATGGTGGCAAAGGCCTATAATGCCAGTACTCGGGAGGCTGAGGCAGGAGGATCACTAAGAGTTGGAGGCCAGCCTGGACTGCATAGCAAGACCCTGTCTAAAAAAAAAAAAAACAAAGTTAATCCCATGCCAGGTGAGACTCGAGGATTTGAGGAACGGCAAGCCTATGTCCCCAGTATACGTGCCCCTTGGTCCCTCCCCTGGTGCCAGAAGGCCCTGTCCCTCCTCCTGCCTTTGAGTGGACGCCTCTCAGACCCTGTTTACCTGCACCTGGTTGCTCGGCAGGACACACGATAATCTGTGACTGTTTCCAAATTTAGCGAGGTCTTATCTCTGCGACGTGCTGCTGTGTCACGTGGGAGGGCACTGAAGGACACGGGCTGGGCGGGTTTCCACCAAGTACTGGACAGAAGCTCAGTGGACTTCAGAGCCTGGGAAGGAGCCCAGAAACTCAAGGCTGGACAGAGCCCTGGGCAGCAGCAGGGACAAACTCCTCCCAGAGTGGGAGCCCCCCACCCAGACTTCTGCGACCCTCAGTTCAGCATTTTTGCTGCTGAACAGCACTGAAAAACAACAGTGACCACTGGCAGCTTCTGAGATGGAGGGAAAATCTGTTTCCAAGAAAGAAAGAGCCTGGCGTGGTGTCCCATACCTGTAATCTCAGTACTTGAGAAGCTGAGGCAGGAGTATTGCTGTGAAAAGGAACCCCAAGTGACGAGGGACGCTTGCAGTCATACCCAGCATTTATTGAGCATCTACTACATTCCAGACACAAATGCCCTCCCTCTGCCCCCCTTCCACCCACCCAGCCCAGTGAGAGGGTCTTAAAGCTGCTGGAGAGGAGAGAGACACCCTGGGCCAAGGGTGAGAGCCAGGATGGTAACCCAGATGTCTGATCCTGGCATGAAGTTTGGCCGATTGGCTGCTTTAGCCTGTACTGTACTCCCTGGGGCTGCAGTCTCCATTGTTAGAGCCCTCCGGGCGGGAGATGGAGTTTCAGGGGAAAACCCAGGAGCCCTGCATCCTCCCTGAAGGTCCTTGAAGCCCTGAGCAGCTGTCTCTGGACACCAGGGCAGCCTGAGTGGTTCTTCCTGATACAGGACTGTGCCCAGCGCTTACCACATGACACCAGACACTGCCCTCGTGCAGCCCAGACTCCTGCAAGACCATGTCCCCTCCTTCTCCTTGGGGCCTCCCCAGCCTCTCTGCACGGGCCCTGCTCTGCACTGGGTCTCTCCTACCGAGCTTTGCAAGTCACCTCTCGTGAGCTCCTGGTTGGTCTTCTATCCCCAGAGTGGAGGAGCAGAGGCCAAGAATCCCATGTGGTACTAAGAGGGTGCTTGAGACGTGGTCAGATGGAGGGAGAAGGACTTTAACCTTCCCAGGCATTTCTGTTTTGTTTTTGTCTTGTTTGTTTTTTCAGACAGTCTCCCTAGGTAGTTTGGGCTGGCATTGAACTCACTATGTAGCCCAGGCTGGCCTTGAACTTGCAGCCAGCCTCCTGTGTCAGTCTCCTGAGTGCTGGGATTCCAGGCGTGCACCACCACACCTGGTAGGGCCTTCCCACTGGGCTGCATCCTCAGCCTTTTTATATAAAAAAACTGCCTTCATTTTGAGAAAGGGTCTCAGTGGGTTGCTAAATTACTCAGGTGGGGCTCTAACTTTCAATGCTCCTGCCTCAGCCTCCCAGAGTGCTGGGATTACAGTCCTCCACTGTCACACGTGGCTTGTAGTTTCCATAGTAGAAAAGGACCAGATCAGCTCCTTGTAGTTCTGGGGTAGGCAGCTCATCAAGGTCATAACGCTGGCACTATCCAGGCCCAAGCCTGGCATTTGGGGCTGCTGACCCCTAGGGGGTTCAGGACAGGCCCCAAGCTCACCCTACTCTGAGCTTTGCACACATGTGGTGGTGCTAGGCCAATGGGGCCTGGCTTCCCAGGTTGCCACCTGCTCTGGGCCCAGCAGCTCCTTGTGGGTCTCTCCTCTCCCCTGAAGAAAGGCCCCTGCAGCCCCTTATCCTGCCCCCAGACCGGGAGGGGCTGGCAGGTGCTGCCCAGCACCCCTTCCTCATGGAGACCGGGCCCTGCCAGGCTGCCATGTATCCCGCGGCCCCAGCGTGGCTCCCCACCCCCTCCCTGCGCTGCAGATGTCAATCCGGCCCCCAGTGGCCACACAGAACACACATCTTAAACAAACACTTCTTGCTGTTTATCTCCCGGCCTTTAAACAAACTCTTTCAAAGGTTTTTGCTGATAGGAGAGATTTACTGAGAACCAGTCCTGGCCTAAAAGCCCTGGCTTTCTGCTGCCCGGCAGGCGGGTGGGCGGCGGCGGGGGCAGAGGACCTTCGGGCCTGGGGGTTCTCTGCCCAGAACCACATGTTTATCCTCCGGGACGGACGCGATAGAAGAGCGGCACAGACTAATCTTTATGAAAAGGAACACAATAAAAGCAGGAAAGGGGAGGGGTGGAGGCCTGAGGCTTGGTTCCTGTCTCCAGCTCCTGGGCCTGGCAGGCTCGGGTGTGGTAGCGCCCACTGCGGCGTGGGGGTGGGGCAGGCGGGGAGGGGGGTGCCCCTGGACTTTGGACACAGGTGCAGGTGAGCCTCCTCTTGGGCTTCCAGGCCTGGCAGAGGGCAGAACAACCTCTCCCAGCGGCATGGGGCAGGGCACAATCACCCGATAAGGTCTACCTGTTTGTTCCTCCACCCTGCCCACAGGTGGAAAGCACCTAGCAAGTGTGGGATTTGGGGGTACAGGGGCCAGTGGTTGTTAACTTTTGTTTGAGATAGGGCTCGCCATATATTACTGCAGGCTGGCCTTGAACTCACTATGTAGTCCAAACTGGCTTTGAACTCACTGTGATCCTCTTACCTGAGCCTCCCGAGGGCTGGGATTACAGGCGCTGCACCATCAAGCCCAGCTAACACTTAGCTCAGCTTTCTGTGGGCCTGGTTTGGAATTTGAGACACGAATTAACTCATTGAATACACGAGGTCCCAGCCAGGCGAAGTGTTACAAGCCTGTAATCCCAGCACTCAAGAGTTTGAAGCCAGCCTGAGCTACATAGTAAGACAGTCTCCAGAAACAAACACCCAAAACAAAACTCACCTGTCTTTGTATATGGGCTGGGCTTGAATTTTTGATCCTCCTGCCTCAGCCTCCTGAGTGCTGGGATTCCAGGTATGCGCTACCATGCCCCTGGCTTCTGAAATTCACGCAGAGGAGGGAGCATTTGCTGTGGGTTGGTTTTCCTGGCTTCCCTTGTCATCCCTATGGTTCGAAGTTCCACCTTCCCAGGGCTCTCTCAGCTTCTTTATAGTAGGAGCTTAGTGGCATATTTAAAAATGATGGTTAATAATAACAATGATAATAATAAAAATAATATAACAGTGGAGCCTTCCAGCACTCTAAGAAGCTGAGGCAGGAGGATTTCAAGTTTAAGCTCACCCTGGGCGATGTGTCAAGACCTTGACTCATGAAGGAGGAGAGGGCTGGGGAGGTAGCTCACTGTGAAGGCCCTGAGTCCAATCCCCAGTGCCTCTGATAATTATAGTGTACCTCACGTTTTAGGTTCAATGGAATAAGTGATAAGGAACTCATCTCTCCAGACTGTGGGGCTGGGGTGGGTGGTTTACACATTATTTCACTTAATCAACTCCCAAAGCTTCAAGATGCCAAATGCATGCTTTTAAGGAGAAACTGAGGCACTGAGCTCTCCATCCCTTGCCCAGAACCAGGCTGGAGGTGGAGGCCAGGTTTGAACCCATGACCACATCGGGACCGGATACTGTTCCTGAGCGTCAGACCATAGCGAAGATCCTGAGCTCCAAGAAGCCTGCGCACCGCCTCTGAGTGTGCTGGGACTGGGCCTCGGTGGAGCCTCACACCTCCCTGTGCCCCGGGGGTGGGAGTACCTGGAGGGACCATGTGGACTGTCCTGGAGTCCTGGAACCGTCCGGAAGCATAGGCCCGGCCCGTGGCAGTGCCGCAGGCAGCCTGCAGCCTCTGCTGGTTTGTGAAGCGTGCCACAGGTAGGCACCACTCGGGACTGGACAGACTGGAGGAGCCTCCACTCCCGAGCTGGCTGCAGAGGCCCAGCCAGAAGCCTCCCTGCCCGCACGTGTTTATGCTGCTGTGGGCGGAGCCCCTGGAGATGGCCCGGCCTGACACCTTCGCAGGCTCCTGCCAAACGCCTTCCCTGCCCGCAAGGCACCAGGCCCTGGGCCAAGGTGGGATTGAGGGGGGAGAATTAAGGTGTGGTTGGGGGCACTGGGGTCCCCAGGCTGGGCTGAGCTCTGTGGAGGATCCTGTGTCTAGCCCTCACACCTTTCCGGATCACACTTTATACAGCGACCTCCGGTTTCCAAAACCCTTGCACCTAGCAACTTTTGCTGTAAGACGCTGTGTTCACATCAAGGTAAACACCATGACAACAGCTTTCAAAGGGACCCTGCCAAGGGGCAAGTGTGACTTGGCGGTGGCCTGGTGTTTGTCCATTCTTTCCTCGATTTACCCATCTGTTCCCACTGATGTTCCTGGAGAGACACCATCTGAGGCCTGGACCTCGCTGGGCCAGCTCCAGCTGTGAGGTGGGCTGCTGTTCACATCTGGGCTTGAGAGAGTGGTGCCTCACCCTCTAACCATGCCGGTATGCCAGCTGCAACCCGAACTCTCTTCTGTGTAGTTCAGGCTGGCCCCAAACTGACAGCGATCCTCCTGCCTCAGCCTCCCAAGTGCTGTAATTACAGGTGTGCACCACCACACCCAGCAAGGGGACGTGCTTACTGATGACCCCTCGGGCCTGGGCCTGTCAGTGTAGGCCAGTTTGTTTGTGGGGCTCAGTGCCCCAGGACAACTGGGCAGGAGCCCACCCAGCACATGAGGCATTTTCAGAGGGACCACTGGTAATCAGGACACTGGCCACCTTTTCTTCTCTGTTATCTTCAGCACAGAAAGAACCCACTGTGTTTTCTCAGGAAACACCCTGAGGCTAGGAAGGGAAGGGAACTCAGTGGCCATCTGGTCCTGCAGTTTGTAGAGGGGACAGTGGCAGATAAACTTAATTTGCACTGAAATCCAAAGTACGAAACTGCTCAGGGAGCTGGTGCTGCCCTCCTGGGCCAGCCCCGCTTCCCTCAGGTCACCCTCCCTGGCACCTCTGGGGCAGATCCTTGCCCCCGCCTGCCCACAGGGCTCCCTGTGTCAGGGCCCTTGTGGTCATGGTGCCCAAGCCGCCATGGGCAGGCAGGCAGGCACCTGGGGTACATGGAGGGACTCAGCCTCCGGGACAGCCCTGATGTCCCTGCTGAGCCAGGATTAGACAGCTCCTTGGAGACTCTGGGGAGGGCAGGGGGGACCTTGAGCCCCCCACGTGGCCCTCCCCTGACCCTAAAGATGGACAGAGGAGGGGCCCTGCTTCCCACCACTGTGCTGGCATCTGAGGAACTCAGGCTCCAGCCCTTCAAGGGCTGTTGAAACAATTAGATTCACAAGTGCCCAGCTCTCTCTCAGCTAATTGCTTAAAAGCCACTTCAGGCTTCAACAGACCCCAGCGAAGACTGGGGGGCGGGGGTGGGAGAGGAGGCCGGAGAGAGACTCTGCCCTGTGTCCACCACCTTCTTGGGGGTCCAAGGCTGGGGCAGAGGTGATGCCCCAAGGAGCCTTCAGAAGTAAAAGACCTTTCTGTTGAAATCCACAGTACTCTGAAAAGGGGGGTGGAAGAGATATCAGAAAATGCTCTTGGGTAGGAAGAACCAATAGAGTGAAAATGGCCATACTTTCAAAACTGTAATACAGTTGTCTAAGTTACTTTTCTCTCATGGCTGGGACAAAATACCTGATGCTCACAATTAGGGAAAGACAGGTTTATTTAGCTTACAGTTTGTGGAATTTTCGGTCGATGCTGAAGCAGAGTGTGTGGCTGCAAGGCAGAGTGCATGGCTGAGGGGCAACATGGTGGCTGCAGCAGATACCAAAAGCAACCAGAGCAAAAGGGCAAAGGGGGAAAAGCATGCCTCCTTCCCTCCCCTGTATTGTATGTTAGCCCCCAGATGGGTGCAGCACTCACACTGCCAATCCTGTGCCAGATAACAAACCAATGATAAACGCTACACTCAGAAGCCTCCATGACTGCATGAGGCTTTGGGGGAGCACACAGAGATAAACCATAACACAAATTTAATGAAGGCCTTACCAAAATATCAACAGTTTATCTCACAGAATTAGAGAAAACAATCTTAAAATTCATTTGGAAATGGAAGAGACCTAGAATAGCAAAGGCAGTTCTGGGCGACAAAGGCAAGGCAGGAGGCAACACAGTCCCAGATTTGAAATTATACTACAAAGCGACTGTGATAAAAACAGGATGGTACTGGCAAAACAAAACAAAAGAAACAAGGAAACAAAAACCGGACCCAAGGATCAATGGAACAGATCAGAAGATGCAGAAATGACTCCAGACGTATTTAACCACCTTATTTTCGACAAAGAGGGGCCAAATACCTTCACTGGAAGAAAGCCCCTTTTATACATGGTGCTGGAAAAATTGACTTTCCATATGCTAAAGATTAAAACTAGACCCATATCCGTCACTATGCACTAAACTAAAATTGAAATGAAATATCTAAATATTAGAACAGAAAAACTAAATCTGCTGGAAGAGAGAATAGGTAGAATGCTTGAATACATCAGTGTAGGCAAAGATTTTATGAACAAAACACCAATCACACAGGAACTATTACAAAGAATCAACAACTGGGACCTCATCTTATTAAAAAGCTTTTGCACAGCAAGAGAAACCACCAACAAAGAGAGGAGACAACTCATAGGGTGGGGAAAAAAGTTTGCCAGTTGTTCCTCATACAAAGGACTACTATCTAGAATATACAAAGAACTGAAACAAAATAGGCCCCTCAAATTTGAACACCCAATCCAAAACTGGGCATCTGAAAGTAAATACACACTTCTCCGATGAAACAGCAAATAAATATATGAAACAATGTGCAATATCACTGGTCATTTGAGAGATGTAAATTAAAACAACACAGAGATTCCATCTCACACCAGAACGGGTGGCCATTATCAGGAAAACAACCAGTAATAAAAGCTGCAGGGCTGTGGGGAAAGAAGAACCCTTATTCACTATTGGTCAGAGTGTAGGCTGCTACAGTCACTGTGGAAATCAGTGTGCAGATTCCTCAGAACGCTAGGACTAGAGGCCCCATTTGACTCTGCTATTCCCCTGCTTGACGTCTTTCCGAAAGAACTAAAAGCATCACACCATGGTGACATATGCACACTCATGTTTATAGCGGCACAGTTTATAATAGCCAAATCTTGGAAACAACCCAAATTCCCATCAACTAATGAATGGATGTATTTTTTTAATACAATGGAGTACTATTCTGCCATGAAGAGGCAAAAAGCTTGAGACATTTCTAGCTAAATGGATGCTCCATGCACTTAAATGAAATAAATCACACACACGTGTGTAAATACTGTATTGTTTCTCTGGTGTGAGAAACCAGACATGCAAATAAGGACCATGATATATAAAAGATACTGTGAAATAGCAAGAAATGTTCAAATGAAAAAGGGGACAAGGGAGGGGGAGGGGAAAAAGAAATAAGGGACAAGAAAAAAGAGAAGGAAAAAATGGAAACAGCATTTGTAAATGAGGGGAAGCGAGGCTGAAGGGAGGAGAGGGGAATAAGAAAAAAAAGAAAATGAAGCTATACCCTGCACAGGTGCAAACCCCCTGTGATGTGTGTGATCATTGTATACACCTAAAAAGTTCCCATAAAAGATTTTAAAATAGCAACAACAAAAGCCCCAAACAGCAACAACCAAACCTCAAAGGGCTTCACTCGTCCCGTATGGACACGGTCGCTCTCTCCCTGCCTACTCCTCAGCCTGGACCTCAGGGAACCCCTCACATCTAGCCCTTCCCAGATGCTTCCTCCTACAAACCCCAGCATCCTTAGGGACGGTTGGACCAAGGTGACTAAACTACTGGGCATGGCAGCCCGCACCTGTAATCCCCGTGCTCAGGAGGCTGAGGCAGGAAGAATGAAAAATCAAGCCCAGCCTAGGGGGCTTAGTGAGACTTTGTCTCATACTAAAAAAATTTTAAAAAAGAGAAATGGGCTGGGGTTGTAGCTCAGTGTTAAGGCACTGGGTTCAATCCCTAGTTTAAAAGAAAGAAAGAAAGAAAGAAAAAGACAGACAGACAGGCAAACAGAAAGAGGCTAAGTCAAGTGGGGGCGGAGGGCCTGACTAGGGCTGACGCCCGCCCTGTGTGCCTGTGTATGCGGGGTGCGGAGGCTTCGCCACCCAAAGTCACCTCCAGCTCTCGGGCCTTCTGGGGTCCTCGTCCCTGGTTCTAACCCTGCACTGAATTCTTCTCTCTGACTTGCAGTGGTGCTTGAGTGACCAGGGTCACCTCTTTCCCAGCCACGGTTCCCTTCTGCCACTTGATCCCTGGTCCCCTCAGCTCCTCTCGGTGCCCCCCACTCCCTCACCACGTGTCCTTTAGGGGCCCTGGGGATGAGCCACAGGCCCTTCTCCTTATCTTTTTTTTTTTTTTTTGGTACCAGGGATCGAACTCAGGACCTCAGACTTGCCAGGCAGGCGCTTATGCCGCTGAGCTAAATCCCCGGCCCTGGGTGTCTTTCCTACTCTCTCCACACCCTGTTTTTGCCCTTAGACCCCCGAGACTGGCAGGCAGATGGGCTCCTCACCACAAGAAGAAATGAGCTGGGGCGTAACTCAGTGCTAGAGCACTTGCCTAGCACCTGCAAGCCTGGTCCGAGCCCAGCAAGCAAAGGGGAAAAGGAGACGGAAGGAGAAACGAGCAGAAACTCATCGGCAAAGAGGGCTATAACCCGCCAGGTGGAAATGAGCATGTGAAGGCAATCCAGGAAGAGGGGAGAGGGGAGGGTAAGAAGAGCAGTTTGTGCAAAGGTCCTGAGGCAGGAGTGCTATGTTCAGAGAGGAGCAAGGAGGCCAGAGATACATGGCGAGTGAGGGGAGGAGAGGAGTGGGCCAGGTCACCAGGGTGCCCAGGCCTCCCAAGAAATTTGGATTCTACTGACTCATTGGTGATGTTGAACAGGGTGTGTATGGAGGGGAGTGACAAGAAGGGACATACTTTTTTTTTTTATAGAGTCACATTATATAGTTTGAGCTGGCCTCAAACTCATTGTGTAGCCTAGATTGGTCTCAAACTCAGTGATCCTCCTGCCTCAGCCTCCTGAGTGCTGGGATGACAGGTGTGCACCACCACATCCGTCCACAAACAGCCTGGAGGAGTGGAAAGGGGAGCAGGAGGTCAGTCGGGAAGCTGGTGGCCGGGGTGGTGGGCAGTGACGGCTGGAGGTGATCAGATCACAGAGTGGACAGTCAGTGACGAGGGCTCGAGTCGGGGACTCCCCACCTGGCTGACCTGGGTGGCGCAGACTGTTGACAGGAGGCAGCCGCTGGGGGCTTTCAGCTGCGGCCCATGCTTTTATGTCATTGTTTAAATATTTTATTTTATTGGTACATTTTGGGTGCGCATAATGATCACATGCATTTCCGGGGTTCACACCTGCACAGGGCGTACCATGCTGCTTTTTGCTTGTTCCCCTCCCTTCCGTTCAACCCCTTCCTCCCCCCTTATTTACAAGAGCTCTGTTTCCATTTTCTAGTCCACTTTCTTTTTTTCTTGTCCCTTCTTTCCTTTCCTCCTCCCTGCTCCCTTGTTCCTCTCCTCACCTGAACATGTTGCTGATTCTTAAAAGAAGAGGAATGAAGCAGGCAGTGTGGCACGCCTGTAATCCTAGCACTCAGGAGGCTGAGGCAGGAGGATTGTTGCAGGTTTGAGATCTGCCTGGACTACAAAGTGAGCTCAGAGCCAGCCTGAACTGCAAAAGACAAAACTCAAAATGGTAAAACTCAAAAAGATAAAACATAGATAAATAAAATCAAATTAAAATTAATAAAAATAAAAATGGGCTTAGGGCTGGGCATGGTGACACATACCTGTAATCCCAGTACTTGGGAGGCTGAGGCAGGAGGATTGATTGCTAAGCAAATCAAGGCCAGTCGGGTTAGGTAGTGAGACCATGCCTTAACAAAAAAATCATAGCTCAGGACACGGTTTAGTGTGATAGTTTTGAGTTCAATCTCCCACACCACAACAAACAAACAAATAAACCAACCCCTCTAAAAGAAAGGAAGAAGAATTAGTCCAGGCAAGTGAGAGAGTGGGCAGAGGAAGAAAGTATAGCGCTTTGTATGTTGGGGGTTGGGAGCACTGTGGACTGATTAGAGCATCTTTTATTATTATTTTCACTTATTCAGTCAGCTAGTTTTTTTCAGGCAGGGTCTCACTATGTAGCCCAGGTTAGCCTTGAAATCATAGCAATCCGATCCTCCTGCCTCAGCCTCCCGAGTACTGGGATTACAAGGAAACAGCACCATGCTTGGTCCTCAGAGCATCTAGAGCCAGGAAGCTGTAGGGCAGAGGCCAGAGGGACTAGGCGGAGCAACACCAGGGTCAGGAGCTGAGATTTGGGGTGCAGTGGGCACAGGGGCCTGTGACGGGTGTTCCAGGGGCCACGTCTCTCCTGTTGGATTACTGGGTGTGGAGGGGGTGTGGTGGGCTGTGGAGGCTGGTTAGGCTGGTACCCAGCGCCAGCTGAGTGCAGCAGGGAGCTGCAGAGGGGCGGGTTCGCAAGGGAAGTCACCCAGCATTCCTGGCACTGACTGAGTGGATAAAGGGTTTGGAAAACAGGACAAAGAGTGGCCGTGTCCGCACCCCAGTGCCCTCAGACAGGGGCCCACACTTGGTTCGCCTCTGGTCTCCTACCGCACGAGGAGTCTGCAGTTCCTGCCAGAGCAGCCTCTGCTTCTGACCCTGCACCTGAGCCCCGGCCAGGAGCCACTGTCCACAGGCCGAGCGGCCTCTGCTGGTCCTCTCTCCTGGTGTGCGCCAGGCCAGGGCTCTGAGCTGAGTGTGAGTCCAGGGACCGAGCTGCTGTGCAGAATGGGGCTCCACGAGGCGCTCCAGATGCCCTTTTCTGTTCAAAGCTGGTGGTGATACCTTCCTGCAATCCCAGCCCTGCAGAGGCTGAGGCAAGAGGATCGCTGTGAGTTCAAGGCCAACCTGGGCTACATTGTGAGACTCTGTCTTAAAAAAAAACCAAAACACACAACTCAACTCAAACCAAACCAAGCCAAGCTAGCGAGGGGAAGGCTCCAGACTGCAGGCAGGCCTCCCCGGTCCTTAGAAGGAATATGCATCCGCCTAGGAGAACAGAACATACTTCATGTAATCACGTCCACTTAATTTATAACTTTTAAATATTTAGACACACGGAATTCGGGCCTCCCCAGCACCCTTCTCCCCGGTCCCGCAAGTTGAGTGGAAAACTCCAGGGCCAGGATTATAGTTTCTTCCTCCCCCGTCTGATGCCCCTACCCAGCCCTGGGCCTTGGTAATTTCCATCCAACCCACAAAGTCAGATCCCAGGCTGATAGCGAGCTGTGGACGAGGCATGACCTGTGGGGGGAACCTGGGGGGACAGCAGAGAGCAGTGCCCAGGTGAGCAGCTGGCAGGGCCTGGCTCAGGCCCGGCTCCAGTCTCGGATCCATGCCCAGCAGCAGGCTGTTAGCTGCTGGGGCACCAAGGCTGCCGGGGAAGAGGTGTCCAGGGCCTACCTCCTGGGCTGGGCAAGGTCTCAGAGTCACTAAATTACCCAGGCTGGGCTGGAACTTGCGATCCTCCTGCCTCAGTCTCCTAGGGTGCTGGGATGACAGGTGTGTGCCACGAGGCCTGGCTAGAAGGGAGCCTTAAATCAAGGTGAGGGGGAGCTCAAGGTATTGCAGGAAGAGAAGCCTGGCTTTCCTCCTGCCTCTTTCAGAGACCCTCCCAGGGGGTAGACACTCGGGGGCAGCCGTCCCAAGGTGTAGCCTCTCCTTCCCCAAAGCTGACCTTACCAAGTGACTCACTGTTAGGGTTTTTTTTTTTTTTTTTTTTTTTTTTTTT
>PVJX010027710.1:0-24595 GCA_004027295.1 Dolichotis patagonum | reverse complement strand
GACATTAGGGAAGCCGTGAATGGCTGTCATAATGTCTCGCATTCTCCTCAAAACAGCTGTCTGTACCTTCATGTGTGTTGAACTTAGACAAGGCAAAGCAAGCTAAGATCACTTTGAACAAAAAGTGATAGTTTTGCTGGACTTCACATCATGACATTATGGAATCAGCACTGGGTATTGTAGTGTCTCTTTTTTTTTTTCAAAGTAGTTGTTTATTTCAACATGTGTTATATAGTTGGTTTGCGTAAACTGTTTATAAGCTCTACACATGCGTGAGTCTCTACATGTATATCTATCATTTCTGTAGCACTTTTTAAAAATACGTTTCTTCCATTGTCACATCTTTTTCTGATCACTATGTAGAAAAGTTCTCCCATGTAAGGATACATGTGATTCCATTGAGCATCCCTGGGTAACCCAAGACAATCTCCGCATTTTAGAGCCCTTCCTTACTTTAGTTACATCTGTAAAGTTTCTTTTGCTGTGGAAAGTAACACATACATGCAGGCTCTGGGGGTTAAGACATAGACACTGTTTTCTGGTCATATTCTGTTTGCTTCCTTCAGCAGAAGCAGGTTTTCTAAATATATGTACACATGCTTCTCAGCTTATGGATTTTTCCCTTTGTTTTCTTGGTGTCTTTTTTTGGAGGATGACCATATTTTATTGATAAGATTATTTGATAGTGGTTTTAGAAATGCAAATATGAAACAGTCAAGCAAACAATCAAGAAAGGGGCCAATAAAAGAATTAAGTAAACCAAAGAAAAGCATTCCACAAAAGCATGCATAAGATACAATTTCCATGTGCGAGAAAAAAAATGAAAGTAAACATTTAAAAAAAAGAAAGGTGGAATACATCATTAAAAGGAAAAACAAAATATGCCAAAACGTAAGAGTTTGAGCTTTGAGAGTAACAGGGTAACATGAGACCGGATTTATGTTTGCTGTCTGACATGGCATGCCTCTTGAAGATAAAAAGTTTTAAATTTTGAGTAAGTCCAATCTATGAACTTTTAAAGTTTGTACTTTTGGTATCATGTCTAAGAAACCATTGCCTTACTCTGAGTCATACAGGTTTACTCCTGTGTTTTCTCTTAAGAGCTTTAGTTCTTATATTTAGACCAATGATTGAATTGGAGTTAATTTTTATGTATGATGTAAGTTAAGGGTAGAGATTCATCGTTTTATATACAGATGTCCAGTTGTTGTACCATTTGTTGAAGAGACTATTCGTTTCCTCATTGAATTGTCTTGGCATCTTTGTTAAAATCTTCGTTAAAAGTGGCCACGAATGTAGACGTTTTCCTCTGGGCTTCAGTTCTGGCTCATAGATCTACATGTCGTTCTGTACGTCCACAATCCTGGTTACTGTAACCATGTAATAAGTTTTGAAATTAGTGCACACAAATCCTCAAACTTTGTTCTTCTTTTTAAAGAATGGATAGGCTATTTTGGCTTCTTTGGGCTCCCATATGAGTTAGGTGTATGTGTCTGTAGTTCTTCTGCCACTCGTAGAGAACAATGTTGGATTTATCCATGTGGTCCACTGCTCAACACATTAAAGATTCTGAGGGAAAAGAAACCTGTTTTGGTTTCAGTGTAAGCCTCCAGGAAGACCTTTAAGATCATCAGTAGTATGTTTGTGGCTTGTGAAGCTCCAGTCAAGAGATGAAGGAGAAGCAACTCAGGTTTAAAAGAATAAGGCAATAATTTCTCCTCTGAGGTCCTTATTTTCCAACCCAAGACCAAAGATCTGTCCATACCTTCACTTTACTTTGAGCTCTGTTCTCTGCATTTCACTGAAGTACTTGGGGATTATTTCATTCACTGATTTATTCATCATATATCAGTTGTTTCCTCAATGCCTTTGATATGTATTTGATTCTAAGAAATGGTAGGAAAAGTAAATACATGTTTTGGAGAGGCCACTATAGTTAGGAGGCAACCGAATGATCTTAGTAGGTATCATAGCCCACGTGTCTATTTGCTTCAGGCTACAGACTATTGAACAAAGTTAATGAATTTGCCTTTTGGGCTAGAACAGGAAATGGACACCTCTGTTTCCAGTCAGTCTTGGCCTCAATGCCTAACTCTTCCTCTGGTCCTCAGTGGGCTCTACTTTGAGGCATTTGAAAACTTATGATTGGGATGAAGATACATGTTCAAGACTTCTTGCTTAAAGCTACATTTTAGTCAGTGAAGGGAGACATTCCTGTTTTAGGCAAACAATACTTAACAGGTATACTTGAGAAATACCTGGGGGATTAGGTATCTCCTGAGTATATATCTGTCTTTGACTGAGTTTCTAGCTTCCTCCTTCCCTCCACTTGCAGGAAATTGAGCTTGAGGTAGAGGACATGGTTTTTCAACTCTGCAAGTCTAATTATTAATTACCAGGCCTCTGGGGGAATTTATATTGCAGAGTATAAACTAAAAGGACTTAACAAATCCATATTTTCTCCTCCAGCATTTTTTAGCTGGGCTGCTTTTAAGATTACAAGAAGGTTCAAGAAGTAGCCTTCATCTTGTGACCTCTTAAATTCTTGCTAACGAATTCTGGGATGCTGGTACCTTGGAAAATATATACTGCAAGGCTTAAGATAAAAAGGCCATAGTTTAACCAGCTGTTATGCTTTCTCAGAATAAGGAATGCTAACTGCCTAGCTCAGAGTGGTGGAACATTTATTACTCTCTCTTTTACCTTTTTTACTCAGTCAATTGAACATAAGACACCCCAGCTGGTACCATGTTTTGTGTGTGTTGCAAGCAACAGAAAGTTTAAGTTGAACCAGTTTGCATAATAACAAAGATGTTGTTGGATATGTTTAGAGATTTCTGGGTCTCTAAATCCTAAGAAAGAAGACTTTAGACATAACTCAATCCAGGAACCTAATACTATTACTCGACTCCTCCCATATCTCAGATTTATTGGCCATAATATTGGTTTCCATAAAAGTCTGGATTCTTAGGTGGCTACAAAAAATGTGTAATCATTTTAAGACCAAGGTCTGGTCTGGAGAACTGTAAAGACTATTGATGCCTGAATCCTACCCCCAGAGATTCTGGGGTATGCAGCCAAAGCTGAGACTCAAGACTAACCTAAGAAGATCAAAAAAGTATAAGAAACTGAATTCTCAAGCAATATGTGCTGAAAGTTAAAATGAAAAAAATTTTGGATTTACAGGATTTCACCAAATACAAGATGCCACTGATTTAAAAAAACCATTGCTTTATGTACCAGTAATAAAAAAGTGTTGTTCATTGAGTTACAGTCCTCTACCCATTGTTGTCTATGTCTTGATTTCAGAGCTAAAATATGAAAAACAGGTCTCTAAATCCATGAGATAAGGTATGTATCTAAAGAAGAATTACCCTTTAAAGTAGTCCCCTTGGAAGGGGTAAATTTATACAGATTCCTTTGAAGTATCTTCATTCAAAACACCTGTGGAATGTTTTTCCTTCACCTTTGGAATTCGTTTCTTATTTATACAAGAAAATCATAGTATGCAGGAGCTGGAGGAGGCATTAGAGACCATCCAGACAACCGTCAGATCGATTTAATTATAGTTACACCTTGTTTTAGACAAAAATGGTGTTTCTTAGCTTTAATCTCTCACTCTATTCACCATTCTTGGCTTTGGATACCTTTGGGCGGCTTCCAACCATCAAATTCACTCTCTCAGGTTGAAGTTTTGCCACCAGTGAGGCTATTTAAAGCCATGTACAACAGGTGTTTTGAACGGGTCCCAGGATAAGAGGTGAGTAACTGTATAAGTAATGAACTTTCTGAATAAGCCCTGGTAGAATGTGGCATTTATGTTGTGTCATGAGCAGTCACGTGTCCAAACCTTGGTCCACAGAGAGAAGCTGCTGGGACTAGGCCTTAGGGCGTGTTGCAGACACACACCAAATGGGACTGATGGTGTCTGCTCTTTACTTACTGGTCCTTCTTCAAATATAGAAATCTCAGTAGTGACTGGAGGGGAACGCTTCAAATAAAGGGTAATGGAAAACAGTTTGCAACTCCTTTGGTGGGAATACAGTAAGAATTTCTTTAGTTATTTTGCAGAAGACAAAAATTAAGACCCATAGAGAGTTTTAGTAGCAGGACCAATACGTAGGAAGCACCCAGGACAGCACTAGAGCTCTTGCCTCCCAGCTGGCCTGTGTTACCTCATCTTTCCTGAATGCTCCATGTAGATCAGAGCTCGAGAAAATGCCTAGCTAGAAATTAGCCAGCAGGTCAAAAAAGTTGCACCCGCGCCTAGAGAGCACAGGGACCAAGGTTCCACGGCATGCTAAGCCTGAAGCCTGCCCGTGCTAACTGGGTATCTCTGCAGTTGCAGAATGGAGCCCCAGATTCTGGATCAAAAGGGAATAAAACTTTTTCCCTAGGGGCTCAAGGGAGTCATGCGAGTCATATATTCCGTTCCATTTGTAATACAGGAGAAGTGAAGAAGATGCAATGATGGACTGTGTAATGGATGAGGGTGGGGAGGTGATGGTTTAACCAGTAATTTATACAAAAATACGCCAGGGGGCACTCTTTAAAGAAACTTTCACCATAATGTGGAAAAGCAAGAGGACAGCACACTTTTTTTGGTGGGGGGAGAACCATGCTAGAGCTTGACGGCCTCCTCCCCTTTTAGCTACACCACACACACCCAAGCAGTGCTGCTCTGGCCGGCATCGCCTTCCTCTCCCACACCTCCCCCTCCTTTGCCTCACTGAGACACTTTACTGTCACCATCGTCATCCCCACCATCATCCTTTTCATTATCATGTAAGAACATACATGATACCTTCAAGTCACCAGTTAGGCACCTTAATTTTCATTTTCAGTAAGCTTCCCAGTGCTGCTGCTACCTGCTTGGGGAGCATATTTAGAGTCACATTGGTCTAGGACAGTGGTTCTCAGAGTATGAGCCCCAACAAGCAACAGCATCAGCATCACCTGGGAACTAGTTACAAACGCAAATTCTCATACCTCTTCCCTGCTTCCCCTCACTGAATTAGAAAATCTCAAAGCAAGACTCCAGCAGTCTGTTTTTATGAGACCTCCAGGTTGTTCTGAAATAAGCTAAGCAGTTCTCAAGCCAATGAGCTAGTCATCTCTAGACCTTGCTGAATTTCAGAATCACCTAGTGAGTTTAAAAAAATACTGGTGGCCTCACTTATAACCAATTAACTCAGGGCTCTCTGGGCTTGCTCGGGCAAGTATACTTTTAAAAGCTTTTCAAGTGATTGTATTGCACAGTGAAGGCTGAAAAGGGTCTAGTCTGACAGCTTACATTGCACCAGAGGCTCAGGGAGGGAAGTAGCTTACTGAAAGTCACACAGCTGTGGGCCCCTGGCTCCCTCCCTGCAGTCTTCCGGTGTTTCAGGACATGTATGGGGCTCAGTAGTGCTAGAACATCCTGTGAGCCCTCATTCTACTTCTGTTCCTTTAAAACAGTGAGCCTCACCTATCTGTACGGCCAGGCGGAGCCTAGCTTGGCCATCAGCACAGGAACTGTCTTCCTAGACTATCTGCTGTTAAGCTCTGCCTTCCTACCTGGGGTCCATCACTCACCTTTCCTGAGCCCACAGGTGAGGTCCTGGGAAATAGGTGCAGTTAAGGGAGACATGTTGGCAATGTATACCTAGGTACTCTAAACTCAGTTTCCTCTTAGAGTCACACTTTTCCTGGTGGCGGCTCTGAGGGCTTCTGTGCTTGGCTTTCACATGCTTACCTACCTTCAGGGCACTCTGGGGTCTACGCACTGTGGCTTCCTTCTTGTTTAGCATCACTGTTCCAGCAGATCTTCCCCAGGGACTGAAGGAGACCAGCAGAGGGAAAGGTGATGGAATAGGAAAACAGGATGTACTACTGATCTGGGGACATTAACTTGCCATTGTCTGAGGTGAATCCTCAAAGCCAAGGTGCTCTCAAATTGTTTCTGTTCAGATTTAAAATGATTTGCAGTGTTGTTGGGTGTTTTCCTCCAGAAGACAGCCAGTTAAGCTTCTTAATTACCTTGAGTTTAGTCTGAAAAAATAACTTCTCTGAGCTTGCCCAGAGAGCAGGGATGGTGGGTGGCTCATAGGAAAATGACAAGCAGGAGCCCCATGGGACCCAACATTTGTCATGAGCCACAACAGCAAATGTGTTCCACGTGGGCAAGCTGGTCAGTACTGGGCCTAGAATGTTTGTCTGTGCATGTCCATGTGTCTGCAGCAGGCCAGAGCACCAGGGGGTGGTTTCTTGGTCTGTCCACCTGCCCATCAGTAATATTTGGTGCCTGTGCCATGAAAGCAGCTGGTTTCCTGGCACCTGCTGCCTGGCAGATGGGCCCTGACCTTTGTAGCAACTAGCACTGTGTTAGGTAAACAAGACCCCCTGCCCCTGATACTCTCCTGCTCCTGCTGCCAATGAGTTCTATTTTTGACAGGCTTGGGCCAGGGAGACCGGGAGAGTTGACGGTGAGGGCAGAAGGGAGGGCACCTGCTGAACTGGAAGTGGGAGGCAGATGGCAGCTCTAAGCATGGCCTCTCACCCCAGCTAGGTTTGGTCAGTCTGCGGGAACCAAAGGGCCCCCTTCCCATCATGACCAAGCAGCGCCGAGGACGCAGTGGGTTAGCTGAGGCTGGCAGGGGAACGGGGTGATGAGGCCGATCAGATCCACGGCCACATCCTTGATGCTGGGCTTGTGAGAAGTAGGACTCAGACCTCTCCTGATGGTACAGCCCTGTTGCTTGCAGCAGGTCCAGGCCCAGGCCAGGCCCCGATTAGTCTGATGGATGGCTCTTGTGCTGCTAATGTGGTTAGGGCCAGCAGTGGCCTTCAGGGCTGGGAGCTCAGAGACCAGCCAATACAGGCCCCGCTGTAATCATATTTGCCTGTACACAGAAGGGGGCCAGATTAGCCACCCAGAAGCCCAGAGGACATTAGTTAAAGTCATTTAGAAAAAAAGTATTTTTGGATCAAGCTTTTCTTACCTTATTATTATGATTATTTTAAACAATCAGTTTACTGCCCAGGGCAGACAGGAAGAGAAGCAGCTCTGAGAATGGATTAGGGAAGATTGGCCCAGGCCACTTGAGTCTAGGGGTACAGTGGGTGGGGCTCAGCTCTGTGGATGGGTGGAGCATCCCATGCTAGCTGGCTAACAGAGCATGAACCCCTTTTTCCATCTTCAAGCCTGAATGGCCTCTCTGTCTCTGTCTCTTAAATAATATTTTTATTGTAAAATAGCTTTAGTTTTACAGAAAATTATGAAAGTAGCTCCAAGTTCCAAGATACCCCATATCCAGTCTCCCCTGTTATTAACCTTTTACATTATTACGATGTCTTAGTCTTGGATAATAAAACAATGTTGCTCAATTATTATTAATTTAAATCCATACTTCACTGAGGCCTTAGTTTCTGTCTAATGTCCATTTTCTTTCCAGGTTCCCTTCCAAGATAGCATATGACATTTATTCATCACATCTCCTTAGGAGTCTTCTGGCAAGTTCGTCAATTATGATTCTTCTTTTTTTTTAATTGGGAAATAGTTTAAAAAAACGATAAAATGCACCCATTTAAAGTGTACAATACCAGGGGTTTTGGTATAGTCACAAAGCTGCATGACCGCCCCAAATAGCATTATTTCAAAAGGTTTTCATCACTCCAAGAAGAAACACTGCATCCATTACAGTTGTTCTCTATTCCTGTCTCCCCCAGACCCTGGAAAATCTTGGCCTAATCTACCTTCTGTCTCAATGGATTTGTCTTTTTTGGACATTTCATATGAATGGAATTGCTCAAGATGTGTCTCTTGTGTCTGGCTGAGCCAGCCATTCTTTTACATGATTTGATACATTTAATTTCCATTCTTAGATTGAAGACAGAGTTCTAGGGAAAACACATTAAAAGTATATAGGCAGGACTTACCTGTGGAATTCTGAGCCAAATCTTGTTGTTTGGGCACCAAGAACAGAGAATTGCCTTTCACTTACCTGCCTGAGCATACATCCATTCCACAGTTGCCTGGTATCTGCTGGTCCTGGTTCTAGGGCAGAGAGGAGAATAAACCTCATCCTGGACCAAACCATCCTCATCTCCATTTATTGCCACATCCTTCTAGATGATCTCTGTCTGACCTTGTCTTCTCCAGTCTGGACTGGCGATACCAGCCAGAGTGATTAGTCATGTCTCAGTATCCTGCTCAAAAACATTCAATTATGTATGCATGTGTTAAATTTCATGACAGTAAAAAACAAGGTGTTTATAATGACTATAAAGCTTTTTGGCCCATCTGAGTTTAACTCATATTTCTCTTTCTAACTTAGTTACACTGGTCTCACCCATTTTCCATATCCTGCCAGGCCTGTCTTCAACTCAGGACCTTTTCTTTTCTTCTCCTTTCTTTTCTTCTTTCTTTCTTTCTTTCTTTCTTTCTTTCTTTCTTTCTTTCTTTGTTTCTTTGTTTCTTTCTTTCTTTTTCTTTCTTTTCTTTTCTCTTTTCTTTTCTTTTCTTTTCTCTTTTCTTTTCTTTTCTTTTCTTTTTTCTTTTCTTTTCTTTCTTTTCTGTCTGGAGCCTTTTTGCTATCTTCTTATTGTTTTTTGCCCCTAACATTCTCCTCCCAAATAAATATCTTCATGGTTCATGCCTCACCAACTTCATATCTATGTGAAAATGTCATAAAGGTCTATCTTGATCCCCTCATTTAAAATTGTAACCTTTCTTCAAGGTTTCTTATTTTATTTCCTACCTCATTTTTTTCCAATGCATTGACCACCATCTGATAAATTGTATTTACTTCTTTAGTGTCTCTTTTATCTCATTAGAGCATAATCTCCATGAGGGAAGGAATCTTGGATATATTTTATACCTACTGCTATAACCCCAGTACCCATAAAAGCACCTGGGATATTAAAATAATAAATAATAGTCACATGAATTATAAATTCTTCACTCTCAACTCTCTATCTTCTCTATCAGAAACCTCCCAGGAGTCATCTCTATGCTATGAGATGTGCATGTATATTATACTAGGCTTATTTTGTGGGACTATACTATCTTACAATTCTGAGGGACTGAACTATACTATACTTGTTCTGTGGGACTGTACCATACTAGATTTGTTCTATGGGGACCTCCAAGAGATGAAATTAGTACTGCTTGGAAAGGAGAAAGTTCAGGAAGGCAGATACCATCTTGTGTTCATCGATTCACCATTCATTCATTTATTCATTCATATTAAAAGAGTTAATCTTTGTTAAACAAGTGCTATGTGGAATTGTTAAATATAATTAAAAATCTGTTCATCCATCTAGACAATAAACATTTGTTGAATGCCTGTTAACTGATAGAGGTGCTAAACTGTTAACTGTTTACTGATAGAGGTGCTAAAGATATGGCAGGAAACAAAAACAATGCAATCTCTGCCCATATTACTTTTACAGCATAGTATGGAACACAGATATCGAATAATTTATTCCACAAATAACTTTTGAATTGTGATATATAACATATATTTTGAAGAAAATGTACAAAGTGTCATAAGCTGACAGTGAGGGGAAACTGACCTAGCCTGGGGTTTGGGGATGATAAGGAGGAACTTTCTTACAGTGAGAGCTGGCCAAAATCAATACAGGGTGCTTTACAGTTGAATTCATTTTGACTGTAAGGTTAAATTGGTGCTGAAAACTCTGGACAAGGATGTTGTCAAGAACATCAAGCAAGCACTGGGTTGATGTATAGAGGGGTCCTATTGCAAACATCTAACTTAAGTTCAGTTCAATTTTCCAGTCAAATATAAAAAAGACAGTTTCAAATTTTCACTTGGAAATAAATTGGTTTTACCAATATTTTTGGGGACCCAAGTACCTATACTTAGCTATGTAGTATCTTGCTACAATTGCACATACAAAGATCTATAGGTAGAGATGTGTATTAGAATGTTAGAGAGACTTATGAATACCAACCTCAATAATGAAAGCCTTTTACTCTGTTTAAATACACTTCTGTTCTATCTTTTGCTCATTAGAGACTAACCATGATCTTTGTGAACTAAGTTGACCAGAAATTATTACCTAAACTTTAGAGGTAGAATTAAGTTTTTAGAGAGTGCGAGATGCTGAGTCATATAAGCCATGGTCTTCTGATTTTAAAAAGAAATCTATTGTGTTTTCCTCTATGTATTGACTAGCAATTGCTAAAATAATGCTGTGTAACAAATCAACCCTGAGATTCAGTGCTTAAACCAATATTCATTTGTTATCACTTATTACTCTGTACGTCAACTGAGAGGTGACTCATCTGCAGTATGTTAGACTGTCAAGTTTCACACCTTACTTCAGTACTGTGATCAGCCAGTGTGGGTCTGTTTCAAGTTTCACAGCTGGAACCATGCTCCACATGGTTCTCATCTTCACGTTGGCACCGTAAGCTGTCCATGTGCAAAGCCCCTTAAGGCTTAGGGCAGTGATGGCAAACGTTTTAGAGACTGAGTGCCAAAGTACAACCCAAACCTCATTTTTGCCAAGTGACAACACTGCAATTAAACCTGAATAATGAGGTTTTAGTCAAAAACCAAACCAAACCAAAAAACCTCTAGATTAACTTCTTTTGTCTTAAACACACAATAATGTGTATCATAGGTTTGCTACCGCTGGCTTATGGTTAGGACTGCGTCACTGTCCTTTCTGCTTTATTAGATGCTCAAAGAAACTCACATAGGTAAATCCAAAGTCAAGAGGGAGGAAAATACACCCTACCCTTTAGCAGGGCAGAATCACAGACATGCTGAAAAGGGTTTACAGATGCCGTATGGGGGTTGTTGAAAAATTGGGGTAAAAAACTGCACCTCAGCAAATTCAGTTGTTCTTTTGTTTGTTAAATTATTTATTCATTTAGCCCAAACAGTATGGCTGGCATCCTGCAAGTTGCTGGGAATACAAAGGTAAACAATATAGTCTACATAAATAGGCAGTTTTGGCATAATATAAGAGGTACTCTTAGCAAGGCATACTCAGAGAATATTGGGAGCAGATACTATACTTTCAAGAACCAAGAAAGAGAGCCACAACATAAATCAACGAAGGAACAGCAGAGAGCTAAAAAATGTTCTAGGGTTAGCTCCACTCATATTTCAGCCAGTGAAACCAGTTATGGCAGACACTTAAGCTTGTTCTGTGACATCCTTCTGGTTTTTTTTCTTCTGCTATTGTTGTTAATTCCCATGTCTCTTCTACTGTTATAGCAAAAAACTCTCAGAAAACTTGGATTAATTTTAAAGCAAAATGCTTGGAGGGGCATGAGGATGCCGTCACTAATATAAGCACTATGTGATTTTGAGCAAAAAATGTATGTAGGAAGTGGCAACGAACAAAGAGAAGATGGAGGACAGTTCCAGGGCCTGCAGAGTAATTATATAATAATAAAACTAATGATACTATCTGTCAAACTCTTTGTGATAGTTATGATACTAAGTGCTCTATATGAAGTGAATAATATTAATTACCCTAGACCAGTCAGAAAAATATATTTCACCAATAGTCAGTGTATTTTAAGTTACCCTTATCTATGGCTCAGAGGATTTTCTGTGCGACAGTAACTGAGGTTCCAAACCTAACTCTGAGCATGCATTCCATCTCTACCATCTCACACCCAAGGGTTTTGGACCACACTTTCTAGATCTTGTAAAAGACGATGTGTCTATAGATGTGGAAACAGCTTGGTCACTTGCTCCCCAAGGACTCTCATTGGAGTTTAGGACCTAATCCCATGATATCCCTGGACATTCCACCAAGCCCTTGCTGGGTAATGCTGTTAGTAGCGTGGGGGTTTACACATGGGTTAGGACAAGCAAGTCAGTCTTGTGTACTCCTATATTGATTTTAAAAGCACAGAGCCCATTTCCCCCTAAGTGTGAAGTTCAAATTCATAATTTGACTAGGCACATGTATAGTGATAAGAGGAAAGAATATTTAAACTTGCCAGTGACCTGGAAACTCTGGCAATCTTGATGGCTGTGAGCAGAGATAAATTTATAATCCTTCTCTGAATGGGACTCGGGCAGAGAAATAAATGGACTCTCCAGTATTTTTGAGTATGTGAACATGAATCCATCAATGTGCCAGACCAAAGGAGGCAGGCAGATAAAGCAGATGCCATGCCTTTCCTTCAAGTGTAATAAGGCAATTAGGGAGGTCACATAGCAACACAGGAATCAAAACTCTGGAGGCTAGAGGGTATCCACTACCACGTACAGTGAAAGGACTCTCCAGCAGTGCATGTTAATGTGCACATGTTCACACGTGGAACCCAGATCTCACTGCCTTTCAGGTGCTTTAACCTCCTAAACAAACCCAGTTGCACATGTCGGTGGTGTGGCATTTACCAGACATCTGCAGGGTAGATGAGGTTGTCCACTGAAATGCCTTTTAACATTTCTCTGGTTCTGTCTCTTCCAAGCCCAGTCTCCTCCTTACCCACCTCTACCCAGGAAACTTCTTCTTTCTGATTACCCATATACTTGGGGGGAGTATCTCACTCCCTTAGCTAACTTAGCTTGCAAACCTCTCACTGCAACTTTATTATGCACAAGAATGTGGCTCTTTTCTAGATTCTGTCTTCAAACTTTTCACATCTCAAGCTTCACCCCACCCCTCATGCTACACATTTCTTAGCAAAGAGTAGCCACCAGTTATCAAAAGGCATTTCAGGTGGTGGGGGTTTGTTATAAGTAAGCTACTCCAAAGCTGTTCAGAAATGCAGCTTGTGAGCGCTCCCCCTGCAGAATCTTATTTGGGGTTTTTCCGCAGGGGTGTGGGACAGGGTGTCAGGACTGCTGTCCATGGTCCTGACCCAATGGGCTATGGCTGATCTTCCTTTTTCTTTTCTTTTTAAAATATTCACCATTTAGCCAGCGTTGGATCCCCTTGTTGTACTCCGAATATCAGTGGAAAAGTCACTGGCTTTGAAGTCGGACATGGGATGGGGCACTTGGCTGCAGTGCTTACTTGCTATGTCATGTTGGTCATGTCATGCTACTTCTCTGAGCCTCAATTTTTTCATTTGTAAAATGGGGACAACTATGTACTAATGTACTATGTATGTACTATGTACTATGTATGTCATTTAACTAATGATAATTTAACTAATGATCATTTAACCTAATGATCAACTAGTTAAATGGGTGGCTTCCAGTCACAAAATCCCCCAAATTTCAGCAGCTCAGCACAATAAAGATTTATTTCTCACTTATATCACAAGTCAGTGAAGGGCAGGAGAGGAGTTTGGTTCTATGCAGATGTTCCTGGTTCTTGATTCTTTCACTTGGTTGATGTAATTTCCCAGCATTTCAGAATCTTCCACATCAAGCAAGCAGATGAGGGAGGAGGAAGACGATGAAAGACTGAATAGGAGGAATTTTTATAGACTAGGTTGGGAAGTGATACAAATGATATTCACCTACTCTTCATTGTCACATAGTTACAACTAATATGAGGAAGGCAAAGAAATGATTGTGCACTTAAGAGGAAAGGATTACTGATTTGGTGAACAAGTCAGTGTCTGCCAGTTTTATGTTATGAGACTGCAATAAAGTAAGATTTTAATGAAAAAAGCAGGTGGAACATCTTGATTCTTCTATCTAGCACATAAAAGGACTCAATAAATGTTAGTTCTAGTAGATTTGTTTACATAGGAAAGTGAATTTTGAGTTTCAAACAAGTAACTTAGAAGGAAGTTTCAAGTCTCAATTTATTTTTGGATGTATGTTGCCTTGTCTGTTTGTCCATGGCTGAGTGGGAATTCTGATTATAGCCTGTGAAGGGTTAAGCTACCCTGGCCTCCATGGATACTCGACAGCTGGGTGTCTTTCCAGGGGCCTTCAGCACTCTCTTTCACTGCTGTAAATACATCTGGCATTCCCTATTCTGGAAATACAAGCAACTAGTCAATTGAAAAAGGCGTCTGCTGATGGTAGCATGACAAGCAATATCCATAACTGCTTGTAATCTCCTTCAGACATCCGCTCACTCCCATCCAGCCCCACTGAGCACAAAGGGGCTCCTATTATCTCTGCAGCCTTCTGTCACCAGAAATGCAGATGAACCCTGACCTGATATTCTACTCAACATGCCCTCTCAGCAAAGGGCCTCCTTCAAGTGTTTACCCTGCCAGAATAGCAGACGAGTGGGGCACAGGGAGCAGGTTTCCAAGAGGTGGGCAGCTGCAGCATGTGGTAGAGAGCACAGATTTCTGCATTTGGGAATTAGAAGACTCAGATCTGCAACTCACAGGCTCTGTGGCCTTGGAAAAGTGAGTCATCTCTCTTGCCTCAGTTTCTTCATTGACATAATAAGTATATTTACAGTTCTTTCTTTATCCATGCAACAAGAGATATTGGGGCTCAAATGATGTATCTGAAATATGCCTACACCTATGCCCCTTTAAAAAAATACCTAAAGGGAAGGTGGGATTGTATCCCCAGGCAGGTGGGGTTGGGGTACATAGATGAAAATACAATCATTATATCTTAGGATCTAAATTTATAGATCTTAGGATCTATAAATTTTATATACATAATAATCTATTCTGGTCGGGGATTTAGTTCAGTGGCATAAGTGCCTGCCTGGCAAGCATGAGGTTGTGAGTTTGGTCCCTGGTACCAAAAAAAAAAATCTATTCTGCACCAGTCTTGATAATAGGAGGAAAAAATGCACAAGGTAATTGCCTGATGAGGGGCAAGAAACTCTCCTCCAGGAGCAGAGTCCACAGGCGAGGAAGGGGACGATCATGCACCAAGTCCCCAGGCACATATTACTGGGGGTGATAATGATACTTCTTGACATTTGTACCATGTTTTGTCATTTGCAAAGTCTTCTGTGCAATATAATATTACATTCAGTCCTTATCAGGGACCTGGCCAAAGTCCACAACTGTCTGTATGAGGGGTGCAGAGGAAGAATGAAATAAGAAACAGAGACAAATTTAGTAATATGTGATGGTGGGCTGTGTTGTCGATGCTTCAGGATGGGCAAAGACTCAGCTACTCCAAACTAGCTAGTATTGGTTGTGTGTGTGCATGATAAGAGGGGCTGGCAGAAGATTCAAAGGTTGATGACCCTGCAGGCAACAGGTAATCCTGGGATGACTCAAGTGGGTGGAGATGCTAAGAAGGATCTTTCTCTGGAGAGTTCTTTTTCATTTTAGTAGTTTTAGTTTAGTCTTAGTGGGGGGGAGAGGACAGCCTATTGCAAGAGTTAATGGGAAATCTCAAAAAGGTGACGCCATTATCCCAAGCCTCCATTTATCCCTTAGGGAAGGATGGAAAATTATCCTCTGTGAATTCATGATCTCTAATAAGTCCTCACAATAACCTTTCAAGCTAGGCATTGTGATCTCCATGAAGCCAAGGCTCAGGGGTATCAATTATTTTTTTAATTTCCAGAACAAGATCTGTCTGCTTCCAAAGTGATATTTCTTCCCACCAATAACTCTGCTCTTCTGTTCCCAGACACCTAAAAGAGGAACTTCTACAGATGAAACATGGGCCGAAGTGTGCTGGCTTTTGATTAGAAAATAGAAACTTTTCTTTAATGGGAAGTGTCTTTTAAATGGTTGTAAGATGAACAGTTCAGAGAAGAAACTGCCAGAAAGTGGAGAAAGACTGTGGTTTTGACTACGGCCCCAGAAATGGATGACTGACCATTGATATGGTGCTATGCATGCTAAAGGAAGAGAAATTATAACAGGTGGTGACAAAAAAAGAGCCAGAATGGACAAGGATTTCTCACTTGCTAACATTTAGAAACATTAAATATAGACCCTCCTCTTCACACAGAGAGAAACCCAAATAAGCCATAAAAAAACTTAGCAGAACTCTCAGTAAAATGATCTCTCTGAGGGCCACAGGGTAGGATCAAACACTTTGCTGAATTAGACTTGGGAAGCTGAGAAGAGGCTGCACTGAATCCTAACATTAATGGGGCTGGTCAGCCTCTTACCTCAGTCAAGCCAGGCAGCAAATCAGAAATGGACTATAAATTGTACATGGGCCTGTAAAGCACAATCAGGTAGTACGTTGAAAGAGAAAGTTCAGACCACTTCTTCGAGAGGAAAAGGGTCTGGTTTATACAACACAGGGGTCAGAACTGGAGGAACTTGAAGTTATGGGAAATGTAGGCGGTGGTAACAGAGTCAACCTTCACTCTGGAGACAGAAGGATCAGGCAGTCACCATACGAGGTCTAGCAGCAGCACAGAAAGGAGGAAGAATAGGGAGCTGTGATGCTTAATTTTATATGTGTCTCCTGGGCTGGATGAGGTAATGCCCAGGTAGTTGGTAAAACTACTCTAGGTGTGTCTGTGAGGAAGTTTCTGGAAGAAACATGTTTGAATCAGTCAACTTGGGCAAAAAAGGTAGTCCTTACCAATGTGGGTAGACATTATCCAATAATGTTGCAGGATGGAAGAACAAAAGTTGGAAGAAAGTACACAAACCATTGGCTTCCCTGATCTCTCTCCTTTGGCTTTTCTGGAGGCTTCCAGAAAACAGACTGTGGGACTTCTCAGCTTCTATTACCATGACAGCAAATTCCTCATAATACATTTCTTTCTCTATAATGTAAATCCTATTGGTTCTGTTTCTCTAGAGAACCCAGTTAATGCTGGGGCCCATGAGGAATGAAGAGGGAAGTGGGTTTTCTGAGCAGGACTGGATAGAAAGATGAAATTTGCAGGGAGAGAGAGAGAGAGAGAGAGAGAGAGAGAGAGAGAGAGAGAGAGAGAGAGAACAAGTGTAGGGAAGACTTTAGCCCTGAGTCCAGAGGGGAAGGTGTGTTGAGGGCTTGAATGCCCCTCTGAAACTAATGTACAATTTAATTAACAATGAAGTGGCATTTGAAAGTGGGTCCTTAGGAAGGTGATTGTGTCATGGTGGTATCATCCTTGTGAATAAACTAATGTGTTCTAGAGGGAGTGGGTTAGTGGGTTATTATTGGAATGAGTTCCTGATAAAGAGAATAAAATCTGCCTGATTTTTCTCCACTCACTTGTCCTTCCACCATGCTGTATTTAACCAGAAGGTCTTCACCAGATGCATCTCTTTAGTCTCAGATTTCCTAGCATCCAGAACCATGAGACAGATAAAATTATATTTATAAATTATCTACCCTGTAATACTGTTACAGCAGCAGCAAACAGACTAAGCCTATGTTCCAGTTAAGTGAGGAGCGAGCCACCTGTTGAGGACATGAAGTTCCATTCCAAGAGGAGACACAGAGCAAAGGTCCATGCAGTGGTCTTCTCACCTTCCCTCAGCCCGCATTCACCCAAGTTCCATGGGTGTGGAGCTGTTGCAGGCAGCAGTTCCCGCACAGCCATCTTGCCTTTCAGGATTCGGAGCTCTAGCCATCCTGCCTGATGAATGTGACCCACCATCGAAACCTCATCAGCTGCCAAGACAGAGGAGGTCAGGCCCAGCGGCTGCAGACAATGGCCTTATCGGCTGCTGCTAGTGAGGGTATAAGCAGGGGATTGGATGGTATCATTCTAATTTACACGGGATTTTGTTTCTTTCCAGGTACTTAGCATGTGGATCTAGGTGATATCAAAGGCAGAGCATTATACAATAAGTAGGCTTAACCTCCATCTCACCCCCTCTCATCCTTCTGTCTCTTCATTGAGGCCATGAGGAGCTGCAGCTGGGGTTGCCATAGTGACCAATTAGGATTACTGAGATGTTCTTGCCGAGAAAAAAGAGAGTATCGATTTAGCTTTGACAGTGGGGCATCTGGGAACCAGGGGAGCCTAGGGTGTTCAGCATTAATAGGGGGCAGAGTATGCCACCCTGAAGGCTCTTCTGGACTTGTGTTGCTTTTAGGTTGGACTTCACATGGGGTGGAGACCATTGTTAGATCCCTCTCTGCCTGGAGCTGACTTGACAGTGCTGAGGGTCACGTGAGGGGATCTGGGGCCAGGTGGGAGTGACCCCTCCCTGGCAGTCAGAATGACACTCCCTGGAAGCCGAATCCCTTGGCTCAGTTTTAGGAGGCTTGGGTGCCCAGATAATCTCACCACAGTCATGAAGCAATGCATTTAGTGTAATTATATGCAAAATCAGCTCCCCGGTATCATTCTGACTCTACGAAAACCAAGACCAAGTGGATACACATGAACAGTAACCTTTGAAGTGGAAGTGCATCTCCAGCCTGGCTAATGCAGTTATACAGCTGTGGATAAGTCATGGAACATGACTGAGCCTCTGTTTTCCCCTCTGAAACAAAGTAGTGGAGAGGAGGGCTGTAAAGATGAGAGCTTGTCCTGATTCTTGGCTGAAGTATAGGGGCTGAGTTGGGAGGAAGAGACAGGACTGAGTCGACAGCAATGAACAACTAAAGGGAAGTGGGATTTGGAGACACAGAGGGAGAATTCATGTGCTTTATGGCTGGAGGATGGGAGGGAGATGGGAACCAGAGAGCACATGGCCAGGGGAGAGGACAGTGGCTATGTTTATCTCCACTCACTTCTGTTGCTCGATCACAGAGTGCTTGAGACAGGAAAGTTTAGATTGGCTCCTAATGCTGGAAGCTGAGGAGTTCAAGAGCACGGCGCTGGCACCTGTTTGGGGTCTGGTGAGGGCTTGTGCTGCTTCACCTCACTGTGCAATGTGGAAGGTCCTTGTGGAAGCGAGAAAAGGGGGCCAAACTCCTGCAATAACCAGCCCATTTCTACAAGAAAAGTATTAATCCATTCCTGGGGCTCTGTTCCACTGCAGACCAAATTTTAAGATGAGCTTTGGAGGAGACAAACAAGCTTCAGGCCACAGCATAGACCAAGGAGAAAGGGTACTGAGGCTATGGATGGGCCGTGGAAAGCAGGGAGGCAGGAGGACACCTGTAGAATGGAGGGGCAGAGAGATCCCCGATTCTATAAATGGAGCCTTTCCTTTTCCTTCTTCCAAAACTCAGATAAATGGATTTGTTCAAAGCACTATGGAAGGCAAAAGGGAGGGAGGAAAGGGGTGTACCGGCAGCTGTCCCATCCCCAGGGAGAAAGGTGGTTTTGCCCTCAGCTGAGCCACAAGCCTCTCAGGTCTGTGGTTAACTCCCCCGTGGGTGGAGTTCTGCAGTGAGCCTCTCCCTGTCCTGTCTTGGTCTTGGCCTGCAAGGAACATAGGCTAAATTAACCCATCTCCCACCCCCCAGTGACCCTTCAGACAGACCACACCCAGAGGCGCCTCCACTCCCCACATACACCCCCTTCCCTTTAGGCTCTAGGGCTCTCAATTAGAGCAGAGCTGTGAAGAGGACCCAGGAAAAACAGCTTCTTCCTCCCCTCGCCCCCTCCCCTGCCTCTGCAGGATTTAATAACTGCCCTCCTTAAAGATCAGGAGACATGATTAATTCTGACTCGAGGATTATTAAAATGCTTCCACCAAGCAGCTGGCATTAAAAGTTTTAAATCAATTAATCTGTTGTTTGTGGAAGAGCATTCTAGTTAGCACAGCTGCAAGAGGCAGTTCAAGTTGCCTTTGGGTTGGGTTAGGCGACGCTGGGGAGGGCCCTGCCTCCCCTGGGAGCAGGGAGAGACTCACAGGGCTGCTGCACATTCCTCTGGCTCCCAAGACCTTTCTTCTCTTACCTCAGCTATGTGTGTCCAATCTCTAGGTGGTTGTCTCTCTTATCCACAGATAAAATGAAGGATGCTCCATTGAATCTGAATTTTAGACAGTGTATAATTTTTGTTGAGTGCAAGTATGCCTCACATAATATTTGGGACATACTTATACTCGAAATATTTTTTTGTTGCCTACCTGAAGTTCAGATTTAATCCAGTATCCTATATTTTTATTTGCTAAATTGGCAGTCCTGCCTGAAGCACTTGGTGCGTTCTAAACGCAAGAGGCTGAACTGAGAAGTGTGGTAGCATAGCTGAAGCAGGACTTGTGGGAATAGGACTTCTGGCTCGTGAGCTCTGGACCGTCTGCCCTCCTCCTCGTGCTAAAAGTCCTAGAGGCCATTTGAATGGCCTCTCTCAGCTATGCTAGTGTCTCTTCGCTAGTTTGCTAGCAAACTATGCGATGCTAGTTTGTCTTTCTAGGTCAAACGAGAAATAACAACCTTGAACTCTGGGGCACTTACTTGTGGGGATCTCATACAATGGTTTGCAAAATCTCCATTTGATTGGTAACTTCTATGGGAAGATTACATTCTCAACCTATGATCCCAAGGACATATGCCTGGCATTCTTTACAGAAGTGCTTGCTCTGCTTTGGACTCAGTGTACCCACAGCCCCTTCCATTTATCTTGGGTGTGGTTATCTAACCACAGGCTCCTTGGGGGCAGAGCTGTATTTGGGCCGCATCTGCCTCTCTAGCACCTGATCCAAGGCTGACACATGGCAGACTCCATATGTAAAGTGATGAAGTGAGTGAGTCCAGGGGTAAATGAACTTTCCTTAGTGCTTACTGAGTCTCCCACATAGTCAAAGTTACTTAAAAATCACAAATGGTTCAGCGTACAGAATTGTGCTGGGGTAGAACTAATCTGGACTAACCCTCTGGACTAGGGACCAGGATTCATAGCCTGAAACCTGAATCCAAGTTCTGATTTTTCTGATATCTTGTACCCTTGACTAACTCTCTTCCCTCTTCTGGGCTTTGGTTTCCCCCTCTGTATATCTAGAGAATCATGCTCGGGGATCTACCGCTCAGACATTTGGAGATAACACAGCAGTGCCAAGCTCTGACTTTAAGAATGGATCAAGTGGAAGGCTGCCTCCTGTAACCAAGCTGGTGCCCTCGCCTCCGAGTCCATGCATGGTTGTGTGGTCTTCTATGCTGTAGTCTGTCATGGCTCTCAGTTGCCTCTCTGCAAACAGGCATCAGGCTTTGGCTCTGTAGTTTCCTCAGCAGGAGGGGAGAGAGAGAGGAGATGCTATCCTCCTTGACTTTGCATCTCATCTGAGCCTCCTTTGACCCTGGCCACACCTTAGATATTTCTTTTCAGGCGCTGCAGTCAGCCCAGATTTATCCTGCCTCATGTCTCTCATGTAAAATGCATCTCTCGACACTTTGCCAGGTTAAATGATTTAACAGCCGAGGCAGAGAGAATTAGGGGTCCAGGAGCAGGATGTAATGCTTGCTTTTCAGATGAGATTGGAAAGGAGATGGAGATGGGTGGTGGTGATAATCTCTTATTTTAATAATATAAAATAACTGTCCTAGTGCATCAGAGTGAGCGATGAATTCTGTGGCCTGGGGTTAGAGACAGCCAACCTGCAGGAGAGCTGGGGGTGGGGGTGTAGGGATGCCTCTCTGATGCGCCATCTCTCTTGTTTCCTTTTGAAGATTTGTGCCAGCACCATGCCCTGAGATGGGGGGTCACCTAGAATGGCAGGAACTGAGATGACTGATGGGGAATATGATAGATATGGGAGAGTGTGTGACCTTCTCTCTCTCTCTCTCTCTCTCTCTCTCTCTCTCTCTCTCTCTCTTTCTCTCTCTGTGTGTCTCTGTCTCTCTGCCTCTCTCTCTGTGCATGTATGTGTGTTGGGGAAAAATGCAATGACTATAAACTTAAGGAGACTGATGACCACTACTTTTTTCTTTGTGACCCATAGATAGAAGACATCTTGATCTCTGTGACCCAGAAAAGGGACTACAAGGGAGAGATCTAGAAAAAAGATGTGAAGACTGCTAATTAGGATACAGAATCATAGGAAGTTAGTCGTGCTCCAACAGCCCAGTGGAAGTGACTCACTCTTTCATCCATGTCTTAACAGGCAAGCACATATTGAAGGCCTATCATGTGCTGGTCTTCATGAGGTTGGCTGGGTCAGGTCAGGAAGATTCCAAGAAGGGCCAGGTGGTAGGGAATAAACTCTGTGGCACGCGTAGGCTCAGCAGGGCTTTCTTCTCAGCAGGCTGCTAATAGCTGAGGAGCTGCAGACCTGTCTTCTTCCCTGGGATTAATTCATTATTCTAGCCCTACTTGGATTCCATCAAGTTCAAACGTCAGAATTTAATATGCAACTAATGAGTCAAATGCTCTCTCTATCTCTTGCTGTCCAAGGTTTGCTCTTTCTCTTCTCTATCTGTGCAGAGGACTGCAGGCAGCAGGGGGCAGATGGAATAGAGCAGAGGTAAGGATGCATGGGTTCATGAGGGGCCTTCCTCCCCCTCCATAGTCAGCGAGAAGTCGGCTCCATTTACCAGACCCATTTGTTGTATGAAGTGTGTGGGTGATGGAAGCCCACTCCTGTTGGGGTTCCTGAGTTGAGAATTATCACAGCACATGGTAAAGTGAGGAGAGCTGATAGCAGAGAGAGCCTCATTTCCTGTAGCTGTCATCTCTGTTCTTCATTAGTCAACAACTATCTGTGAGAACTCAGTATGTATTGAGCCCATGCAAGTCACTGAGGATGCAAAGTTGAAAGGACTGAGTGAGTATACAAAGAGACAGCGAGGCACAGGTGTTCGGTTAGAAGGTTCTGGAGCCAGACTTCCAGTGTTTAATCTGCTCACTGGTTGTGCAAATTTAGGCAAGTTAGTTAGGCTTTTTGCCTCTCTTATCTGCCAAATGGAGATAACAAAATAGCGTCTTCACACATTTACTATGAGCCATAAATAAGCTGATACAAAGGAGTACTGGTAAATGCTAGATAAATGTAGCTATTGTGTAAGAAGGTAGGGTCCCAGAGACTAGAGTAGAATAGGTCAGCCTTGAGTGACTGCTTACCAAATACCAGGGAATGTGATTTATACATCAACTTACGTACTCCTCACAACCACCATACAAGGTAGTCTTCATTATCCTTATTATCATTTTCCACGGGATGAAGCTGAGATTGAGGTCTGTGCTTGCCCAAGGGCACCGAGCTAGTAAATGATGGAGCTGGAATTTGATCTTTGCTCTGTCTTGGGAGACAGAACATACACACTTACAGAAATGGTATTGTCTTGTAATGCAGGTTCAGATGCAGCACCATAGAACCCTGAGAGTAATGTGGCTGCTTCTGTCCAGGAGGGTCAAAGGAAGTTTGCTGGTGGAGGCCATGTTTGAGCTGGAGGTTGATAGGCATTCTCTACATTTATAGAGCGACTTAGCAAGAGGTAGAGGCACTGGTGAAGAGCAGGGCACATGTGGAAACCACCTACCCAGATAGCTGGAGGGCAGTTGTGGAAGGGGGAGTGCCAGGGAGGAGGCCGGGACGCAGACTAGAAGTGCACTATGCAGAGCACAGTCTACAGCAGGTTTTCTGAGAAGAAGGTGGCAGTGGCTGGGAGTCTAAAGCTGGGGAGTGGCACAGATAACCTCTGTGGAAAGCTCTTTCTCCCACAGGGCAGTGGAATGCAGACCAGGAAAGAGAGGCTTGAGGTCAAGAGGATGCTAAGGACACTGTTGCAGTCATCAACTTGTTGGTCTACACAGGACAACTCTGTTGCCCACCTAGGGAGACTGGAGTGTGGGCGTAAAAAGAAGTAGAGAATAAGCAGAAAGGGATGTGGTGTCCATTTCTGACCCTTGGAAGGTGACAGTGTGATTCAGACACAGGGTCAGCTGTCAAGGTCTCCTGAAAGCCCATGAGTGCAAGATTTGGATGAACAAGGAGTGCAGAACTGAGCTTCCCTGGGAAGAGAGTGTTTTAGCTGACACCTAGTGGTCAGCACACCAAGCACTTGTAGTTTTGGGGTGGATGGGCAAGAAGACTGCTCCAGGCCCAGTCAGGAAGGTTCTTGATGGAAGCAAAGACTCTTCCAGGTGAACGTAGGGAGGTCCAGGGTGGGACATGGGCTGAGAGCAACGCCCCAAGAAAAATGTCCAGAACAACAAAATGAACAGAATGAGGAATGTTAGAGCAGTGTCTTTAGTCCAGTGGGGTGACTCAGGACCCCAATTCAGAGCCAAGGCAGACTCAATAGGGCACTGGGGTTTCCAGCAGAGTCGGGGAGCAGGGCCAGCCCTAACTTTCTGGGAGAGACATCTGAGCATTTCTTAAGTATTCAAAGAATAAAAAGTTGAAATGACATGAGAAGACCAGAGACCACCGTCTTATGGGCTGTGCCTTAGAGAGTCAGTAGTTTACTAAATACTTAGCAATGAGCACTCTGCAAACATGTTTCTTTTTATGGGTATTTCTGTTTTGCTCTTCTCAAAAAGGCTTCCTTCCCTCCAATCCCATGGTAGGCATGTTTGCCCGTCATAGAGGGTGAGATACGGCTCAACAGCGGGCTGGGGTGGGAGCCATGGTCCTGGCCAAGAGCCAAAGCCTGTCTCAGGAGCGTGCAGGGGGAGGGAATTAGGTGCAGGTCCAGAAGCCACATCAGCAGTGTCCCGTAGCAGCCAATCCTTTGGGGACAGCGGCGGGAAGCTCTGATGGAAATAGTCACACTGGGTGAAGAAACAGAATGTGAGAGCTTCTTTTATTATTTTCTTTTAAAATAACAGCCATGGCCATTTACTAAGAACACTTATAAAGAGTTCACTGAGCCATGTTTAATCTTGAATTATAGTCATTCTTGTACATAGTTTGCTTCTGTCCTGGATTGCAGACTCCTTCCTCTTCTCTCCCCTCCCCTCCTTTCTTCTCTTCTTTTCTTTTCTTTCTATTTTT
>PVJX010027709.1:0-24595 GCA_004027295.1 Dolichotis patagonum | reverse complement strand
TTCTGAATTCTTCAATAAATTTTTCTCTCCATTTGTGTTCCTCTATTCTTCTGTCTGTGTCTTCTTGAGAGGTACCCAGCCCTTCTTTTATTAATCTACTTATCTCTTGTTTAATTTGAATTAATATTTCAGTTTTGGTCCTGCTTACGAGGTCTTGAATATATCTCTTTATGTCCACTAATGCTGTGTTTGATGTTGCTTTTTTGCTGCCCTCAGTCTCTTTTGTATTTACCTCTCCTGCATCAATGTTCTCAGGGTTGGGGGCTGGGAGTGTTTTCTTATTTCTCCCTTTCATCATGTTTTTGGTTCCTTCCATACAAGTGTACAGTGTAATTCCCAGACCCTTTTCTTGTTTTTAAGGCTCCTCTAGAGGGTGCAGGCTAGGAGCTATAGCCCTCTTCAATAGGTTATCAGAGATTAGAGTTCACCCAGGGGCAGTGTGTGCTAGCTCCTCCCTTCTGGGCCAGTCAACCTTTGCAGGCCTTCACTGTGTCAGTGTGCACTGATCTCAGGGAAGTAACTGGGTCCCCGCCAGGGGCGTGGCCTATCTCAAGCAGATTCCACCAAACTGCTCAGCGAGGGGAATAACCAGCTGAAGCCACTTCCTTATGGAGTTAGGGCTGTCCTGCCCAAATCCAACATGTCATCCAGTCGGTTTCCCCTTTCCCGTGGGAGGGTCTTATTCTCATCACTCACCGTGTCCCCGAGAACTGCTGGACTGCCCGGCCTCCGACTTCAGCGCAGCTGAGGTGGGAATTCACGGTGCCTCTGGGTGGGTCGTGTGCAGTGCCGGTCCCGGCGAGCTGCACGCCGGGCTGTTCAGCTCCGGACTCCGGCGGCTCAAGCCAGTCGCTTTGGCGCGGATTGCTTGTTCAGGTCGGGCGGAATTCAGGCGTCTCGAGGCGGGTGCTGTGCTCGCCAATCTTATCTTCACTAATAGTAGCCCCAGGACCTCATATTCTAGCGGGTTTTCATACTTTAGTTACTTTCTGGGTTGTGAGAGTCTATCTCTCTCTGTTTGGGTCTCTCCAGGGTGTTTTATTCTGGCATTTGAGCTGTCTCTCTCAGAGAGGGTCTCTCCTGCTACCTACCAGTCCGCCATCTTGTCTCTTCCCGGCTGATCATTTTTTTTTCTTGAGGAAATTTGGATTGAGAATATTTTAAAGAGCAGTACAGGGCTGGGGATACAACTCAGCAGCATAAGCACCTGCCTGGCAAGCGCAAGGTCTTGAGTTGGATTCCCAGTAGCGAAAAACCCAAAAAAACAAAAATAGCTATTCTGGCGGAACTGAGGCAGGAGGATCACAAATTTGAGAGCAGCCTGTGCAACTTAATGAGACAGGTCTGAATATGATTTTTTTTTTTAAAGCTACAGTTGTAGCTCAGTGGGCTCAGTGATGGAACATCTAAGTTTCAGATTTTTGTTTTTGTTAAGTATGCTCTGATTGGAAACAGGATTAGATCTAATTTATGCCATAAGTTTTATAGTTATAACTTCTCCATATTGAAGTGAATTTAAAATATTGACCAAAAATGGCTCTCGTTTCAGTTTGTTAATGAGATGTCAATTTTGATAAGTAATAGTTGATATTTTTAGAGGACTTACATGCTAGGGTCTAAATGTTTACATGTTTTATTCTAGTAATTTCACTGTGAAGTAGATATCACCACTACTCCCATTTTATGCACCAGGAAAAAGGCACAGAAAGCCAGATACACTTTTTTTTTTTTTGCCTTTTTGAGACAGAGTTTCACTATGCAGTTCAGGCTGGACTTGTACTCACTTTGTAGCCCAGCCTGGCTTCAGACTCTCAGTGATGCTCCTGCCTCAGCCTCCCAAGTGCTGGAATTACAGGCATGTACCACTGTGCCTGGCTTCAAGATACACTTTTTTTCTTTTTTTCTTTTTTTTTTTGGTACCAGGGATTGAACACATGATGTTGCAAGGCAGGCACTTACACCGCTGAGCTAAACCCTGAGCCTGTGATACACTTTTTTTTTAAGGTCACAAAGTTACTACATAATTTATAATACAAACCCATGTGATTAAATATTGTACTTCATGAGTATATGAGAAAATTTTGACATATCAGGTATAGGTAGATTTCAATGTGTTATTCCAAATCGTTTTTTTAGTTTTGACAAGTAGAGTGCTAGATATTTTGATGTGGATTTGTCTGTCTGTCTCTTTCTCTCCCTCTCTCCCTGTCTTTTTTTGGTACTGGGAGTTGAACCCAGGCCCTCATGCTTGTCAAGGAGGTGCTGCACCACTGAACTAACTCCCCAGCCCTCTCGTTTCATTTATCAGCCATTTTAGGGACATTATATTCTGTCTAAAATTTTTTAATTGTTTTAAAATTTTATTTCTTTGTTTCATTTATTTTTGTGGTACTGGGCCTTCCTGTGGAGCTAAGTCTGCAGGCCTTGCTGAAATTTTGAGACTGTCTCACAGAATCACTGTGTTCCCTGTCTAGGTTCAAAGTTGTGATCTTCCTGCTTTAGCCTCCTAGAGTCCTTGAAGTACAGGCATATACCACTAAAAATACTTAAAATCTTGTAAAAATAAAATTTACTTTTTATTAGACAAAATGCATTTCATTATATTATGCTTTAAAAAGCCATTTCAAGCCAGGCATGGTGGCACACTCCTGTAATTCCAGCACGTGGAAGGTTGAGGCAGGAGAATTATTTTCCAGTTCAAGATCAGCCTGGGCTACAAAGTGAGCCCAAGGCCAGACTGAACTGCATAGCAAAACCCTGTCTCAAAAAGATAAAATACAAAAATAAATAAATAACCATTTCAGTATCTTTTAAAAACTATTTTGCATATCATAAAATTAACCTGGGGATGCAGGAAGGGGGAAAAAGGCTGATTTCAAGTGTATAGCTTTGTGTGGTTTTTGTTTGTTTGTTTGTTTGTTTGTTTGTTTTGGTACTGGGGATCAAACTCCCAACTTTGTACATGCAAGGCAGGCTGTTATGCCCCTGAGCTAAATCCCCAGCCCCTGCTTTGTGATTTTTTTTAAGTAACTTAATTGAGCAATTCAGTCATCATTGTAAATCAGGTTTTGAACACTTTTGTCCCTCCCATGAAATCCCTCTTGCCCATTGACAAGAAATCTCGTTCCTTCTCTAGCCCCAGGTAAACACCAATCCGTTTTTTGTCTCTAAAAATTTATCCTCCTTGAACATTTTTGTATAAAAAGAATCATAGAATGTGTGATATTTTATAACTTCTTTTACTTAGCATACTGTTTTTGAGGTTTATCCATGATATAACATTTGTATTAGCCTTTTTTTTTTTTCTTGTACTGAGGATCGAACTCACAACCTTGAGCTTGTCAGGCAGGTGCTTGCTTATGCCACTGAGCTAAATCCCCAGCGTTTTTTTTTTTTTCCTTTTGAGACAGCATTTCACAATGCAGTTAAGGCTGGTGTTGAACTCACTTTGTAGCCCAGGTTGGCTTCAAAATTGTAGCAGTCCTACCTCTGGGATTGCAGGGGTGTACCACCCAACAACATTTTTTGATAGTTTCTTCTTTTTTATTATGGAAGAATTTTCTTTTCTTTTTTTTTTTTTGTACCAGGGATTGAACTCATGACTTTGCCAGGCAGGCGCTTGTGCCATTGAGCTAAACCCTGGGCCCATGGAAGAATTTTTTGTTTTATAACCATACCACATTTTTCTATCCATTTCCTTGTATAAACATTAATTTTGAGATTGGATCAAATACATGCCAAACTTGTTAAGTATGGTATACATAACATAGTCTGTTTATAACTCACATTTTTAATGCATTAATCGATTAATTTGCTACAGATATAATATGGTGGTATCACATTATAAAACATGACTATATGCAGCCAGGTATGGTGTCACACACTTATAATCTCAGCACTTGGAAAGCTGAGGCAGGAGGATAATTGGAAATTCAAGATGAGCCTAGATTACAATGTGTGCTCAAAGCCAGCTTGAACTGCATAGTGAGACCTTGTCTCAAAAAGACAAAATAAAAAACAAAAACAATTCATGACTATATTAAGGATGTATTATTATTTTCCTAAAAGAAACTATACTGTTGAAGCTGAAGTTTCGGGGTTTTTTGGTTTGGTTCATCCCCATCCCTTCTGGTGGTGATGCTAGGAATAGAACCCAGGATTTTGCAAGTGCTGGGCAAGGGCTTACACTAAACTACATCTTCAGTCTTTATCATATTTATCTTTAGATGGAGTCTAAGTTGTTCAGGCTAGACAGTAACTTTCAGTCCTCTCTCTCGACTCACTTAGCCAACGCCACTGAGTGAGGCCACAATCTTTTTTTGCTGCTATTATTGTTCCTAATTCTAGTAGCCTCCCTGTAATACCTAGAGTATACAAATCCTAACAATCCTAGGGATATTTTCTCTGAATAAAGTTTGAAGAAAACATGAACCTTGTAACATTTGTCTTAGTTGCTTTGAGATTTATTTGTGCATTTCCTGTTTTGTAAGCTGTTTTTCAGCCTTCTATATAAGAGGTGTTACTGGTTTTTTTATTTATAGAAGTTGCAGGTGATGAGTAATTTTCTTGAGGCAGTGTGTTTAGCATACACAGTTTGACTAAACACTTAAATGTGCATTAGAGTCAAACATTCATTTCAAAAGGTGCAGAGTAGTACTTGAGTAATATACCATGACTAATTTATATCTCGACACATAATGATAGGTATTTGTATAAAACTTCGGTAAAACTTATTTCAATCATGAACATATCCTGTTTTGTTTTTAAACTCATGTTCAAGTTTAAGGTATAGTATCATCTTTATAAGGAATATTTAATAAAGTCTTTGCTTTATATGGCATATGTAGAAAAATGCTGACTATTTTGAAACTCATTTTCTGTTTAAATTTCATTGCTATTAAAGGTACTTCACAGAATGATGATGGCTCTAGATCCAAAGATGAAACAAGGTAAGAGTTCACTGATTGCTTACCACAGAATGCAGAAAGATACACAGAATAATTAATATAGATTTATTAAGACTTCAGTTTCTGATTGATGTAAAAACGAATGATTGTCAAAAAATTTAGGTAAGAAGGGAAATATTTATGAATGATTAAAGACCCAGTTTGTCTGACTGCAGCTAGTTGAAATAGGCCATAGATGACTAAATTGCTTATACTTTCTTCAGCTTGAGGAAAGTGAGTATATTGGCACCTTTGAAAGACAGGTAGTTCTGAATCCTAGAGTTACTATTGGTCTTCTAGGCTTCTTCTCCGGGAAATCTGGCTTAAGACCTTTTCACATGTGTAGAAGCCAGTAGTGGTATCTTCTGGGACTTTTATTAGAATGGGTGAGATCTGTGCCAGCCTGAACAAAATAGTGAGACTTTGTCTCAAAAAAAAAAAAAAAGTTTTAAAAAAATATATAAGCATACCTATAGGCTAGACATTTAATAGAAAATTTCTTGAATTTCTTAAGTTTTTCCCTTATGTTTTAGTATTTTTTGCTTAACTTTCTCCCTCTCTCTCTCTCTCTCTCTCTCTCTCTCTCTGTCTCTCTGTCTCATGAGGTCGCGAACTCATGACCTTGTGCTTGCCAGGCAGGCGCTTATGCTGCTGAGCTAATTCCTGAGCTTTAACTTCTCTTTGATATAAATAAACCCATGTCTTTGCATTGGGAATATGATAGAATTTTATATGCTCATGAAAGATTCTGGTGTAGCATTGTGTGTATCATGTGTTAATTTTTTTTTGCCAGTCTTTTTCTTAGAATACTTCATGAAGCCCTTTGTTTGGCTTTTTGTTGTTTGTTTGTTTGTTTGTTTGTTTTGAGACAGGGTCCCACAATGTGGTTCAGGCTAGCCTTGAACTCAGAGCAGTCCTCTTGCCTCAGCTTCCCGGGTGCTAGGATTACAGGCGTATACCTTCACACTTAGCTGTGCTGTTAACAGTTTTAAATTTCTCATAAAGGCATTGCCGGAGCCTTAGCTTCTTTACACTTACCAATGCTTTCTATCTTCACAAGTGAATTACGGTTGTAAATTTGTAATTTGAGGAAATAGGGTCTTCTAGGTTTCTGATTTGCTTGACAGAGTTTCAATGTATTCTTTGGTGTTAAACATAATTCATATGCATTGGCTTTTGTTATAGAGTGCTTGTCTTTAGAGGTTTTTTCAGCACTTACTTTTGAGGTGATGGGTTTGAAAAGCATTTTGTAAACTAACAAAAGTGATTTTAATGTTATTAAAAAAAATTTTCTTAGATGAATTAAGTTTAGTAGAGCTAAACAAAAATGATTCATGAATCAGGCAGCTCCAAGATGTGGAATAGGTTATGAAAAGTCCAACCACTAGTATGATTAGATAGCATTTGTAAGAAAACAGTAGCGAGACATAGAAAACAACTTAACTAGCTACCTCCTGCTCAGTCAACTATCAATCTGCTCAATCAACTAGTTGATGAGTTTAACTAGATATTTGATTATAGTGCAATCAGTTAATTGACCACAGGGCCTTCTGCCATTAGTCAAAGCTCAGCCTGGATAACATACCCAGACTCTGTCTGAAAATAAAATTTTAAAGAAGGGATATTCATGTAGTTCAGTACTAGAACACTTGCTTACTTTGTACAAGGCTCTATGTTCCTTCCATCCTCTGTGCCATAAAAATACAAAACAAAACAGCGACAGAGATAGACCCTGAAATAAAGCTACCAGTGCTATTTTATTATTGTTATTGTTATTGTTATTGGTACCAGGAATCAAACTCAGAACTTTGTACTTGCCAGGCAGGCGCTGTGTCACTGAGCCAGCGCTATTTTAGTATGGCTTTAAAAAGTTGAATACTGCCCACATAGAAAGGTGAAGACTTAGGAAGCAAAACTTAAATCTTTTTTTCTGTTGCCTCAGTCTATATGATTATAGTTAGAATTTTTACTACTTTTCATTTTAAACCAATACATGAATCCCATTAAATTCATGAGGTGGTTACTAGGTTATCAAAATCATCTGTTATTTCTAATTTTCTAATTGCCAGGAGATTTAAGTTGTAGTTTCTTCTCTTTAATAAAGTAGTAGAGACTTTTTATTTTGTGAGTTTTCATTGCCTCAGTCTATATGATTGTAATTATAATTTTTACTCCTTTTCATTTTAAACCAATACATGAATCCCATTGAATTCATGAGGTGGTTACTAGGTTATCAAAATCATCTGTTATTTCTAATTTTCCAGTTGCCAAGATTTAAGCAATGGTTTCTTTAAGTAGTTGGAGAGACCTTTTATTTTGTGAGAAAATCTTGGAACTTTCCTTACTGGGCCTAGTGGAAAGTTTATCAGGACTTTTGGTAGAACAGTCCGCCCCTTTTGAAAATGTATTTCAAAAGAATTGCCCATATCATCAGGCATAATCAAAATCGAACAAAACAGTAAAGAACAAAACCAATAAAAACAAAACAATGGAGACATTATAGGACTTCAAAAGAAGATAATAGTAAAACCACAATGGGTATCATAGTTTTATCTTACTGTCTTCAAAGTAGTTGCCTATACCATCAGACTTGATACTGTCAAGCAAAACAGAATAGAATATAATCAGTCAAACCAGAACAATGAAAGTAATACACAGCTTCAAATCAAGCTAATAGGAAATCAAAAATGGTTACCATAATATATCCTGCTATCTTTGGAATGGCTTTCCATGCCATCAAATCTAATACAAGTAGACAAACAGAATAAAACCAAACTAAACAGAACAATGAAAACAATATAGGTTTCAAATCATGGTAATAGATTAACCAATGGCCACTTCCTTTCCTTTTTAGACTGTTCCTCCCTTTTCACTTTCACAGGATGCATTGTACATTTTGGATCCCACTAACTCCTTTAGTTTTTATATTGGGAGGCAACCCACTATTCACCTAAGTGACTCTGAACCTTTTTACCCCTGAGCATGATCTCAAGTTGTATTCGTTTACCTACAAGAGCCTCAAGGTTATCTTTCTTTATAGCTGAGTAGTCTTCCATTGTATAAAAGTGTTGCGGCTTTCTAACCAATCTGAAGCTGATGGGCAAGCTACTCCCACTTTTTTCTGGTTCCCTGTTACATAGAGCATTGTTTTCTCATCTTTGACTTTCAGTCTATTTACCCCCTTTTGGGTTAAATGTATTTCTTTATAAAGGATATTGATGGACTCATCTCCTGATCCACTCTGCCTGTGTTTCTTTATATTGGTGAATTGAGGCTATCTGTATTAGTGATTATGGTCAACTTTCTCTGCCTCATCTCTGCAATTCTGTTTTTCTGCTGTTGGTTGTCTACTTTTCCCTTCATTCCACGGTCTGCCCTGTTCAGTGAGGCCCCTCTGCCGCTGTTCCTGAAACCATGTTCTTTTTTTCTCTCTCTTTCTAGAATGTCCTTCAGTACTTTTTGTAGGGTTGGTTTGGTGGTCATGAATTTCTTCAGTTGTTCTTTGTAGTGGAATTTGTTTCTCTGTTATTTTTGAAAGATAGTTTTTCGGGGTATATCAATCTGGGTTTAAGGTTATTTTCTTTCAGCATTTGGAATACTTCAGTCTCTTCTTGATTTGATGGTTTGTGTCACAAAGTCTGCCGTGATTCTGATGGGTTTTCCTTTATAGGTGATCTGTTTCTTTTCTCTGACAGCTTTTAATATTATGTTGTTGTGTTGAATTTCTGGGATCTTGATTATTATAGGTCTGGGTGTAGATCTCTTTTGGTTATAGCTGGCTGGAGTTCTGTATGCCTCACTTATCTGAATATTATTTCCTTTTCCTATGCTTGGGAAGTTTTCTTTAATTATTTCTGTAAATAGCCTTTGTATTTCATTCGTTTTTACCCCTGCTTTTTCACTCATGCTTTTTGTTCTTAAGTTACTTCCTCATGTCATCTTGTAGCCTTTGTATTGTTACTTCCTGATTCCTTGTTAAGAGATCTTTCCTTTTATGATCACTAGCTGCAAACCTGTCTTCAAGGTTTGGTAGTTTATCTTTAGTTTCTTTCAAGCAGTTTTGCCAGCTTTCAATGGATTTTTTTAATTTCCTGGTAATCTCTTTGATTCTGTTTCATGTAGTCTAAGTCTTTTTTTATGTTCTTCATTGAGGGTTTCCCTCATTTTTCTTTGCTCCTCTATTCTTCCATCTGTGTCTTCTTTAGATGTGCTTAGAAATTCTTTTATTATGTTTCTCATTTCTTCTTTTACCTGAGATAGTATTTCTGTTCCAAGTTCTTTTATGGCTTCTTGAAGTTGTTTCTTTATTTCAGTTGCTGTTGCTTCAGAAACTTCAGGTGTGTGACTCCTAATCTCTTCTGTGTTTACTTCTCCTGGACCAGTATTGCTTGGGTTGGAGGCCAGAGACCACCTTTTGCTTTTTCCTCTAGTCATGTTCCTGGTTCTTCCGGACAAGTGGGTAGTGGGGTCCCCAGCACTTCCAGTGTTGGCTACAATTTCTCTGAAGTGAGACTGTTTGCTTTTTCTAGCCCATGCTGGCTAGGGATATCTGATGGTGACCATTGAGTGCGTTGGTGTAGGGCTGTTTGCTGCTTTCCGCAGCCTGCTGGGGCTTTTACTGGTAGCTACTGGAGTGCAAGCACAGGCGGGGCTGGTTAACAGCACGGAGCCCTCACCACATAAAGTATGCTGGTTGGGGATAGCTTTAGGGAAACCTTGGAGGTGGCTATTGGATTGCACACAGGGGTGGGAACTCAGTCCAAGCAATTTCTACCATTCTGCTCCAAGCTAGGAGTGGCTGAATGAAGCCCACTGCTCTGGACTTATCCTGCCTGACTCTAAAATGGCCGCTGGCCAATCACCTACTCTCGCAGGAGGACTAAGTCCCCCACACTCACCACCAGCTAGTGCAGTTCTCCAGTCCACTGCTCCCCTCTGCCACTGCATCTCGCCACAGAGGCCTTCGGGCTTTCCAGCCACCACCTTCACCGTGACCATGGGTCCCTAGGTTTCAACAGCTTTTCTCACATGGTGGTTCCGGCTCTGGGTGAAAGCACTGTCAGCTACTGCCTTCTGCTTAAGTTTTTCTTTTTTTAAAAATTCTTTCTGTGGGCTTCAATTCTCACTTTAGGTTTTTCCTGGGTTGAGGGGACTCACTTGCTTCCTTCTTGTCTTCCCCATGATGCCATATTCCAGCATCTGGACTGTTTCTCTCACAGAGGCTGTTTATTCTGCTGTTACTGTTCTGCTATCTTTCCCGGCCTCTTGCCTCAGCCTTTGAATGCTCCTCCTCCTTCATATATCCTGACAGTTTACTTGTCTAACACTGGATATGCAATTTAGCATGAATTTTCTAGATGAAAGGTTTTTAGGGATCATACAGTTAAGGTGATATATTTGGAAATGTACAGAGATTAAACAACTTCTTTGGCATGCCTGTAATCCCAGCATTCTGGGAGATTAAGGTAGGAAGATAGCAAATTTTAGCCCATGCTGGGCAACTTGAAGGCCTTCTCCTTTTTTAAAAACTAATTTTATTGATACATTTTAGATATACATGATTGATCACATTCATCATAGGGAATTTGTACCTGTATATAACATATCTTAATTCTTTTTTAACCAACCCTGCTTCCCCTCCTTATTTACAGATTTGTTTACATTTGTTTATTCCTATTCTTTTTTTCTTTTCTTTCCTTCCTTTTCTCCTCCCCTCTCCTTCGTTCTTTTTCTCATTTGAACATTTTCTTCCTGTTGCCCAGTATCTGTTGTACATTTCAGTCCTTATTTACTCATTTGATTTGTCATACCAAAAACAAAAAACAAACAAAACAAACAAAAAAAAAACCCGAAAAACACAATATGGTACTTGAATGTGTGCATCTGATTATTTCATGTAAGAGTATGGCCTCGGGCTGGGGATTTAGTTCAGTGGCTTAAGCACCTGCCTGGCAAGCGCAAGGTCGTGAGTTCGATCCCTGGTACAAAAAAAAAAAAAAAATGGCCTCAAGGTGCATCCATTTATCTAGAAATGTCTCAAGTTTATATGTTCTTTATTTCAGAGTAATACTCCATTGTATATAATTAAAAACTCACATCTTTTTTATCCATTCATTTATTGAGAGACCTTGTCTGAAAATAAAAAAAAAATTTTAAAAGGCTGGGGATGGAGCTCAGTATGAAGGCTCTGGGTTCAGTTTTCAGTAGGGAAAAGAAAGTTACACCATTTAAAAATATACCTTTAAAAATAAATAGAAACATTGTAGAAAAAGCATTACAGAAAACGTTATTTAGTACATAGTACTAACTCTATTTCTTAACTCCATTATATTTTACTTTGTTTCTGCTTGTTCTGAAAGTCTAGGAGTATGGATTAAAATTGTGTAGTTTGTAGGTTGTAGAATCAATGATGCCTCAATTGATGAAATGCCTCAATTGAGGCATCTTTGAACTGGCTGCTCATGTTCTTGTTTTTAATCCATGACATTAGCAATAGCTTTCAATCTGACATTGCCTATTGGTGTCTTTCCTTCTCTTGTTTCTTTGCCTCCAATTGATGTCATTGCTTTGAAGAAATGACAGCTTCTTTGTAAAAAGGTCTGTGGGTACCTGGTGGCAGTGCTCAGTACCAAGAAATTAATACTTCTTTCTTCTGGCATGGGCATCTCTTCCTTAAATTTTAATATGGGAAGAGTAGTTGGACCTTTTCTAAGGAATTCACATTTTGAGAATTTGACTGTTTAAATGGCTTATTGCAGGGCTATTTTTTTTGCCAGTCAGATTTTATTGATACATGTTAGTTATGTATAATTATCACATTCATCATAGAGAATTTGTACCCTTACATAATATAACTGCCTTTTTTTTTCTTCCTTTTTTTGGTACTGGGAATCGAACTTGCTACCTTGCACTTGCCAGGCAGGCAGTGTGCCGCAGAGCTCTGGCCTCATGTTATTTTGTTTGTTTTATTTTTTTAAAGAGACAGGATCTTGCTATGTTGTTCATTGTGTAAACTCCCGAGGTAGCCCAGGCTGACCTTAGACTCAGTGATCTCCCACCTCAGCCTCCTGAGCACTGAGATTATAGACATGTGCCATCATACTTGGCATACACAGGGCATTTTGAAGATTTATTAGAAATATAAACCAGCATACCCAATAATTTTGAATAGTATCAAGTATTTCTGTTCCTTTGACTAACTTAATCACTCTATGTCTAGATTAACTCTAAGGGTTAAATAAAACTCTACCCAAGAACTGTATTTTAATTAGAAAACTTCTCCACCTCCTAAAACTTGGTTTTCCTGGTGTCTTTTTCTTAAATTCAAAGTGGAATTGTTCTTTTCCCCTTCTTTTCTGTGCTTCTTCAGAGTGAACACAAATGGATCAGATGACCCTGAAGATGTAGGGTCTGGTGAAAATAGGAGAGTCAATGGGAACAATTCTCCGTCACTGTCAAATGGTGGTTTCAAGCCTTCTAGACCTCCAAGACCCTCACGACCACCTCCACCCACCCCTCGTAGACCAGGTGTGTATTCCATTCCTCAGTTTTGTAAAAAACATTCCAGCTGGGAAGTGACCCTCACGTAAGTGTTGATACCCTTTTTAAATTAGTTTCCTGGCTGTGTTTTTATATTTAAGATTTTGTTCAAGAATTATCTTTCTATAGATAATCAAGAAGTTGCCAGGGATTTAGCTTAGCAGCACAAGTTCTTGCCTGGCAAGTGTGAGATTGGGAGTTCAAGCCCCAGTACCACAAAAAAGAAGTGCCTTTCCCCTAACTTTTTCCTTTAAGTCTACACTTACTAAGTGCTCTATTGAGAATGAAAATCACATGTATGCTTATATATAGTTCAGATAAGATTGCAGTTATTTTGTATGGTTTCCATGTGACATATGCATATCTTATAATCAAGAATCTGGTTTCTGTTTTGTTTTTCGGGACAGGTTCTTGCTACATATTCTAGGCTGACCTTTAACTCACTGTATGTAACCCAAGCTGGCCTTGAACTCACAGCAGTTCTCCTCAGCCTGGGGAGTGCTGGGATTACAGACAAAAAGACAGTTAGTAAATGTCAAATAACCCAGCAGTGGTTAATGTTTATCACATTTTAAAGCAAAAAAATACAATATAAATGGAGACATTTTACATAGTATCCAAATTAACATCCTTACGTAGAGTATCTTTTTTCTGGTTAGCCAGAGCAAATCTTTAATCTTAAATTTTACTATTTTCCTCTGATAGTGTGTGGGTAGGGAATGCAAAACAATTAAATACTGCTACAAAAATAAATTGGTTATCTACAAATCATTTTATTAAGTGAGTTTGTATTGGAGTGTGTCTCCTCTCATTCTCCATGACTGTGTTAACAGTATTTACCAGTTCTTTAAGACACTACATCTTTTTTGTTAATGATTTCTTCAAGAATTGTCAGGGGCCAGGCCTGGTTGTGCCCATCTGTAATCCCAGCACTTGATAGGCTGAGGCAGGATTCCTGAAAATTGAAGTCCAGCCTGCGCTACAAAGTGAGTGCAAGGCCAACCTGAACTGGATAGTGAAACCTTGTTTCAAAAAAAAAAAAAAAAGGCAACAAGTATTTCTTGAAGATATAGCCAGTGACTATTTGTGAGACTGTTATAGTTTATCAATCATATCAGCTTTATTATAACTACTATCAAAAACTGTTGTCTGGCTAGATATGGTGGTAGTCACTTGTAATGCCACCTACTTAGGAGATTGATGAAGACTGAAAGTTTAAGGTTGATCTGAGCAACTTAATGAGACCCTGATTCAAATAAAACAGTTGGGATATAGTTTAGTGGTACAGCATTTATGTATTATATGCCAGGCTCTAGGTTCAATTCTGTGCATCACAAAACAAAAATAAAAACAAAAAAATCAGTCTCTATAAATTACAGGATTCCATAGGAAATTAAAGATCTGAAAAATTACTAAGTAATCTTAAAATACCACAGAATATGAATGCTGTCCTATTCTAAAAGTTTTTATTGGACTGGGTTTGTAGCTCAGGTGCAAAATTTGGGTAACATGTTCAAGGCCCTGGGTTTGAGCATGAACACAGACAATCAAACCTTTTTGTTTCCAGTAATATCATGAAATCAGATATGCCTGGTACTTAAAATTGTGACATAGAGTAGATGGGAATTAAGAAGTTGTGAATAAGTCCAGTAAGAGAGAACATTGGCTGTTTGCCATTTTTTTTCTTTGTTTTAATTTTTAACTATATCCACATCTTAAATTTTATTTTTTATGTGTATTTTTATTTTTAAAGTTAAAGTCTAGCTGGTTGGTTAGAACGTGATGCTAAAATTAAATTCTATCCTGATTTTAGTTTTCAGAAGTAAAAAGTTCTCTTCCTTTTTTCCTTGATCTTTTATAGCATCTGTCAATGGTTCACCATCTGCCACCTCTGAAAGTGATGGATCTAGTACAGGTTCTCTGCCAGCAACAAACACAAATGCAAATACATCTGAAGGAGCAACTTCTGGATTAATAATTCCTCTTACCATATCTGGAGGCTCAGGCCCTAGGCCTTTAAATACTGTAACTCAAGCTCCCCTACCACCTGGGTAAATAACTTTTTTTGGTTAACATTTGTTTTCTTTAGGCTTCTGTGTGTATTTATTGTTTAGGAAAATAATACTGCATTTCATCAATAACTGTTTTCAAGTAATTGTAATTGATTATGGGACTCCTGAAATGTAAAGAAATTGAATTTTAAAGTTTTGTCCCTCATTTCTAGGGCAAAATCAAATTTTTTTTTAAATCAAAGACCCCTGAGTCATAGAAAGTTATCCTAGACCAAGTAATAATATAATCATGTAATTTGAATTGTTCTTTCTTTGAGAGAGAAAAAAAAATCCCATTTTTAATAAAAGACTTTTTATCATAGTCATTATAAGAAAGTAATAATAGATAATTTGGACTAGGGAAGTTGGTACTCTTCCCATTTTAAGTGACTGATAAATTAATAAACTGTCATGATGAGAATTTCATCTGTTACACAAAGTGTAATACTTATGTTAGTAGTTAGGCTGTTTTCCTTTTTGAAAGCTTAATGTGAGAGACTAAATTTGTAGATTATGTTTAAAAATAAACTGAGTGTTCTTAGAAGTTATTGGAACTTCCAAGCTATGTTGCTTTATTCCTGTCTTCTTCACTTAGAGAATAAATCTACTAGAATTCTTACATTGAGCAATCTGTAAACTTTATTCCTGTATTTTTCCAGGACACGCCTGATAAAGACTTTATTCATTGATTCCAGTTTTTCTAGATTTCAGACGGCTGCTCTTTGGTTAGCTTAGTCTTTGTTGAGGTTTCCTGTGATTAATTACACCATTCTGTTCCACTCAAGTCCTGACTATAACCTCGTCAGATTGAGACTGACTTTGGTTTCCTAGGTGGACTCATTAGAAATATAAGTTGCCTGCTAGAATAGACAGACATCAGTACCAAAGAAATCTCACCTATTGTGTGTCATCTTCAGAAGATGACATTTCTAACCCTATTTCAATTCTGTTGGTATCTTTTTAATGCAGTAGAGTAATTGTTTTCTTCAGTTGTATAATATGATCATTTTAAGGGAAAAACCAAACCACTCACATATATGCCTTGCTATTTTAATGTTGTGTTTAAGGTGGGAACAGAGAGTTGACCAGCATGGGCGAGTTTATTATGTAGATCATGTTGAAAAAAGAACAACATGGGATAGACCTGAACCTCTACCTCCTGGGCAAGTATCTCAATTCATATTTCTTAAAAATTTTTTATTCAGAAATATAAATCATAACTATACACAACTTCCCATCATCTCTAATTTTCTTTCTTTCAGTCCTTTTTTCAGTTTGTTTTGTGATAGGTGTAGTCTAAAAAGAAGAGAGCTAGAGAATTTATTCAGAACCTAATTCTATTTTCACTGATTTGTGACCTAAAGATTCCATAATTATTACTCAGATTTTCCTGGCTGGGGATGAAGCTCAGTGGTAGAGTGGTTGCCTATATGTGTGAAACCCTAGGTTCAATCCCTAGTGCCTTCAAAATCAAAACTATGAATTTATCTTTCTGAACTGTTTACCTGATTCAAAGCAACAAAATTTCAAGATTGTTTTCTTTAAAAGTAATTGTTTAACTGAATAAAAATTATAGCTGCCGTCATATGTATGTTAAAATAAATTTATTATTATATAAAAAACTTAGTCTATAATAAAACCTTTGCAGGATAATTGGGAAAGTTGGGATATATTAATACATGATGTTAAGCATTCAGCATTTATATTACATAAAATAATTGGATGAAAAGATTTTTTTTTAAATCTGGGAAGTCTGTGTCAAACATAGAAAAAATATGTAATCTTGGAAATACACATTTAAAAGTTACTGTTTTGCTTATTAGGAGGTAAATGGTGAGGAACTTTGCTTTTATTTTAAAGAGAAAAAAACCCAGAAAAGTCAAGAAGCAAATAATAAAAAAAAAATAAAAACAAAATGACAACAACTACAAATAATAATGATACAAGATTTCAAAACAATGATAGGAATTTAACAGTGGTTGTTACATTGCATATTGTTATCTTCAAAATAGTTTGTCAGGTTACCAGATATTGGCATGCAAGATTGATCAAATAGTATAATTTCCCTTTGAGCAGTTATTTTTTTGTTTTACTATATCTATTGTATCTAGATCTATTTTGGATCTTATTTACTCTTTCAGTTTCTTACACTAGGGAGACAATAGGGTGTTTACACATGCAAGTCTGATTATTATTATTATTATTTTTGGCATTTTTGAGACAGAGTCTTGCTGTAGAGTTTAGGCTGGCCTTGAGCTCACTTTGCAGCCCAGGCTGGTCTCAAACGCGCAATGATTTTCCTGCCTTAGCCTCCCAAGTGCTGGGATTACAGGTGCCCCCCCCCCAGCTGCAATTTATTGTCTTATTTATTGAGGAACTTTACCTTTTAACATTCCTGATAATAGTATAAATTAGTTATAACTCTTTTTTGTTGTTGTTGTTACAACTTATACAGAAATCTCTTCATAATAGTATATGTCCTTAGTAATTTCCTGTAGGAAATTTATCCTAGAGAAGTAATTCAAAAGAAGAAAGTAAGTTTGCTATATTAAAACCATTTATTTTATTTATAATATCAGAGTATTGGAAACAACCCTAAATGGCCAGTCAATAGAAATCATCAGCTTATTGTAACAGCATCTACTTAAGAAAAAGGTAGTTATATTCTTGTGCAAAAGTACGTTTTGTTGTCTGGGAAAGCTGTACATAGAATTTGTGTGCCTATTGTGATTACAGCAGTAAAAGGATCACTGAAAAGAAACAACTTTTTTCTTAATGACTTTTAGAGACTAACTCAGTGACTATGCCTTGCATTGTAAAGATCCAAGTAGTACATTTTAAGGATTTTTAAAGTTCACTTACAATTTGAAAAAAATATGAAGTAAGACTTCAGATTAATCAGGAGGAGGAAAAAAACGAGAAGTAATTTCTTAAGGTAAAATCTTACATCTGTTTCACAAGTATTTGTTGAATTAATTTGTTTTTGCTCTGATTCAGTTGGGAACGGCGGGTTGACAATATGGGACGTATTTATTATGTTGACCATTTTACAAGAACAACGACATGGCAGAGGCCAACTTTAGAATCTGTCCGTAACTATGAGCAATGGCAGCTACAACGTAGTCAACTGCAAGGAGCAATGCAGCAGTTTAACCAGAGATTCATTTATGGGGTGAGTAGTCTGTTGATTTGTTGAGTATAATAACTAATTCAGATTCTAAACATTTCCTGCATTTATATGTAAAGCACTAAAATGAAGACCCAAGTAGCATATGATAATCTAGTTATTGCTATTAGTGTTTTTATTAGCAATATTATTTTTAGACTTGTCTGGAGTATTCTATGTATGTGATCTATTCTGTCTGTAATTTCCTGAAGTTCAACCCCCTTTCCTTTGTGACTTAAAAATAAGCTAAAAATAGGAGCTTAGACAACTTAAAATTCATGAACAAAAGATAAAAATAGACCCAAGCAGTTGAAAAGAAGTGAAACAGTTCTAAGTGCTGTCTTTAATTTACCAGAATATTTGAACCCTGGAGTCTCAGAAAACTTGACTTTTAAGTGGTTGCGAAGAATTGATGATGGAACTGAACCTTTTTTTTAACATTTAAGAAGAAAATTTACCCTAATAAATGTTTTGATGTTAGGAAGCACAGAAAAAATTTTATTCCTAATAGGATTATACTAAATACATTTTTCTGACTTCAGATCAGTGTTATCTTTGGTATAGAATACTTTATAGAAACAGATTGTTAGGAGCTTGGTATGTTAGTGCATGCCTGTAATCCCAGCTCTCTGGAAGGTGGAAGTAGGAGGATCTCAAGTTTGAACCCATCCTGAGAAATTATCATCTTAGTGAGACCTGCTCTCAAACTAAAAAGTTCTAAAAGGGCTGGGGGTATAGTTTGGTGCAAAGACTCTGGGTTCAAGCCCCAGTACCACTAAAACAAACAACAAAAATGGTTTAAATTTTACCTGTTTTCATTTAGAGTAATAGTGCACCAATAATGACAAGTACACCGAAATGTATTAGTTCTTTCTTTTTTGTTTTTTGTACTAGGAATTGAACTCAGGGCCTTGCGCTTGCCAGGCAGGCGCTGTGCCACTCAGCTACATCCCCGGCCCTATTAGTTCTTTATTTGCTATGCAATCTTTGGTGCTACAAAGTTTATAATCTCTCCAGTCATAAAGTGTCACAGAACTTTTCTCTGAGGTAAGGGAAATAGTAAGTAGACTGTTTTGGGTATTGTTTTATTTTGGCTTGGTGTTTTGACACTCTTACATTGTAGCCCAGGCTGGCCTCACAGTGCTCTTCCTGCCTCAGCCCTGGCCTGCCCCGCCTGCCGGGATTACAGGTGGGTGCCAGCATGCCTGGCAGTAAATAATTTGATGAGAAACTTGATTCTCTGTGCCAAACAAGTTGAATTTGTGTAATGTGTAGAATTTAAACAGAAGAAAACCAGCTGCAACTGGATGTGGTAGCACACACCTATAATCTCAACACTTGGAAGGCTGAGGCAGGAGGATTACCATGAGTTGGAAGTAGACCTGGGCTGCATAGTGAGTTCACAGCCAGCCTGAACTCTACAGTGGAACCCTGTATTCAAAACAAGAAAGAAAGAAAGATTAAAAAAAACCACTAATGTTCTCTACGACTATTATCTTTACCAATGTTGGTATCATCCCTATTCGAATTCATCGAAGTAAAACAATACTTTTCATATTCTTGATTAGCATTTTTTCCTCCTTTTCTCCATAGTCCTGTTACTGGGTAGCTCCTTCTAAAAGTGGCTCACCGAATAAACATTATCAGGTTTTGGTTGCTCACCAGGAGACTTTTGGAGTTGAATTCCAGGTTCTTCTCACCTAGATCCCTGATCTCCCAAACGAGTGTACGGTGGAGGTTAAATAAAAAGAAACAATTGTATAATATTTTAGGGCTCCAGGAGGGTCAAAACCCTTTAGTTAAGCTTGAGACTCTGAGGGCTAAGACGAAAGCATCTCTGGATTAGCCCACTTTATTAGGACAAAAGGCAGGGAAACTGAGGAAAGTGCAGGTAATGAGCAGGACCTTGGGAGTCACTTCAGAGACTTCTCCAAGTGGTAAATTATGCCAATTTAGGAGAACTGTCCTATCTCCAATTGACATTTATGGTAGGATGGATACTGCATGAGTGCAGCTGACATTTATGGTAGGATTGATACTGCATGAGTGCAGCTGCAGTCTCTATCTTGTTAATTGGGGTTGGAGCCAAGTGTCTGCAACTGTAGCCTTTCTTGCCCTTTGAGGTATCTCTGGCCTCACAGGCCATTATTGGCCTCAGCCAGGACCAGTGATTCATAGAGGTTCACTTACTATGAATCAGCTCCCATCGCCAGGCAAGGGGCTGAAGCCTAAGACAGTCGACTCACAGATAAACATAGAAAGCCAATTAGTAAAATTTAAATCCTGCTCAGAGCAGCTTCTAAGTGGTCTCTAACACTTCTCATCTCAAACAAAGGATTGAATAAAGCTAGTAGGGGGGGAAAAAAACAGTGACAAAGTATATTTGAAAGAGTAAAAGTGAAGAGTGAGAGAGAAACTGACTACAGAGTGAGGTTGGGCTGAGTAAAAGAGGAAAAAGCAAGATGAAAGTATAGCCCGGAGAATGCAAGATGGGCTATTGTGAAGAAAGCCACAATAGCAAGCTCTTCATGACATCTCTGTCCTTCTCAAATTTAAGTGCATATGCTGCCAAAATGAGATGTCTATATGCTTTTTATTTTAAAGAGAATAAAATCAAACAAAATGAAACAATCAATAAAAACAAAACAATGAAGGTGATATAGGACTTCAGTACAATATAATAGGAAATCAACAATGGCTATGCTTATTGACCTCTGCTTTGTTGCTGATAGTTACTATTCTTAAATTATTTTTCTTTGTGTCATCTTGCAGCCGTTGAATTGTTGTTTTCTGGTTCTTTGTTATTTTTAATAGATCTTTCCTTTCATGATTGCTGTGTGTAATCCTGTCTTTAAGGTCTGAATGTCTATTTTTAATTTCTTCCAAGTGGTTGTGCCAGCTTTTAATGGAGTTTTTACTTCCTGGATACCTCTGTAAGTCTGTTTCATGCATTGTAGTTCTTTCCTCTATTGTTCATTCAAGGTTTTCATCCATTTCTTATGCTTCTCTTTTTTAAATCTATGTCTTCTTTAGATATGGTCAGCATTTCTCTTTTTTTCCAAATCTATTTTATTCAAAGATGAAAGAGAAGAGGAGGAGGAGGAGGAAAAAAAGGAGGAGGAAGAACTACTACTAGTACTACTACTACTAGTACTACTACTACTACAAAATTTCAAAGCACATCAATCAGAGGGCAACAATGGTACATACATTATACATTGCCATCCCCAAATCATTCACCCAGAGCACAAGACATCTGCATTCAATTGTCCAAACAATACCAGTACAAATTTTTGTCTTTATTGAATTCAGAGAAATCAGCAGTATCACTATCTTAACTATTTTTTGTATACATATACATATTTTTTCTTTCAGCTTGTCTTGCTAATGAAACAATATGATGCTTACACATGCGTCTTACTTATTTCACTAGTGGGTATGTTCTCAGGTTGCATCAATTTACCTATAAAAGTGTCCAGTTTATCAGTCTTTGTGGCTGAGTCGTACTCCATTGTATAAAAACACCACATTTTTTTATCCGTTCCTCAGTCAATGGGCATTCAGGTTGTTTCCAATATCTGGCTATTACAAAGTGTACGGCTATAAATATTGGTGCACATATATCACTGTGGTGTGATGTTTTTAATTCTTTTGTGAAGATACCCAGAAGGGGAATAGTTGTGTTGAATGGAACCTCTAATCCTAGTTTTTTGAAGAATCTTCACGCTGATTTTCACAGTGGTTGCACTAGTCTGCATTCCCACCAACAGTGGAGAAGTGTTCCTTTATCCCCAAGACCATCCCGCATTTGTTCTTTGTTTTTTTAAATTTTATTTTAAAGATAGCAAAATACAACAAAGCAAGACAGAACAAAGCCAATCAAGACAATGCAGCAAAACTGGTACAAAACTTCACAGCAGGATACCAGGAAAACAATAATAGCTACCATAGTATATCTTGTTATTTTCACAGTAGTTGTTCATTCCATCAGGTACAGCAAAATCAAACCAATCGAAACAATATTGAATAAAGCAAAACAATTAATAAGAACAAAGCAAAACAGTACAAACAGTATTGGACTTCAAAGACAAGATAGGAGGAAATCCCCTGTATTTGCTGTATTGCATACTGTCATCCTCCTGAGGGATGCTTAGACCAGTGGCCCCACGCCTGCATAATCAACCACGTAATAGGAGGATTTAATCGCTGTATGTACCTTAGTTGCTATCAACTCAGGCTGTCTTCCATCCAGTTGCTAATGGGGGAAGGTGATTGATTCTCAATCTGCATGCCAGTGGGCTTGCACTGCTTACCAGGAAGGCTGGATCATTGATTTCTTGGTTGGTCCCCCAAGTCCCGGGATGGCAGATTCTTGGGGAGACCTATTGCTTGAATTCTTGATACTAGCCATTCTTTCTGGGCTGAGGTGGAATCTCAGTGTTTTAATTTGTATCTCTTGGGTGACCAGTGAGGTTGAACATTTTTTCACGTATTTATTTGCTGTTCGTATTTCTTCATCTGAGAAGTGTGTATTCCTCTCAGATGCCCATTTTTGGATTGAGTCTTTAAATCTGGGAGGACTGATTTTTTTTTATTTATTTTTTATTTTTTAGTTCTTTATATGTTCTCGATAGTAATCCTTTGTCTGAGGAACAACTGGCAAACAATTTCTCCCATGTTGTAGGTTGTCTCTTTACTCTCTTGGTGGTTGTTGAAAAGCAAAAGCTTTTCAGTAGGGTGAGATCACAGTTGTTGATTTTTTGGGTTAGTTCCTGTGCAATCTAGGTTTTGGTCATAAAGTCTTTGCCTACACCAATGTCTTCAAGTTTTACCTAGTCTATCTTCCAGCAGATTTAATGTTTCTGTTTTAAATATTCAGATCTTTGCTCCATTCTGATTTTAGCTTAGCAAAATCAGAAAATATGGGTCCAGTTTTAACCTTTGGCATGTGTAGAGCCAGTGTTTCCAGCAACATTTATTAAAGAGGCTTTCTTCCAGTGAATGTGTCTGGCACTTTTGTCAAGAAGATAAAGTAGCTTAGTATGTCTGCAGTTGTTTCTGCATCTTCTAATCTGTTTCATTGATCTTTGGGTCTGAGTTTTTTTTGGAGGGTTTTTTGTAGTTGTTTTTTTTTTTGTCAGTACTACACTTTTTTCAAGTAGCTGTATAGTATAATTTCAAGTCAGGAATTGTTATGTCCCCTTTCTTGTCTTTGTTGCCTAGGATTGCCTTTGCTATTCTAGGTCTCTTGGTTCTGGATGAATTTTAGGATTGTTTTTCTAATTCTGTGACATATGCTATTGGAATTTTTATTTTTGGTCTTTTTTTTTTTTTTTTTTTTTTAACTATTTGTTTTATTGGTACCAGGAATTGAACTCAGGGCCTTGTGCTTGCCAGGCAGGTGCTGCATTGCTGAGCTACATCCCGGGCCCTGATATTGGAATTTTGATTGGGATTGCATTGAATCTGCGTAACAATTTTGAAACTATGGCCATTTTCACTGTGTTGGTTCTTCCTACCAAGAGCGTGGGATATCTCTCCATTTCATAATATTCTCTTCAATCTCCTTTTTCAGAGTACTGTATTTTTCAGTATAAGAAGTCTTTTACATCCTTTGTTATATTGATTCCTAGGTATTTCATTTTTTTGGATGCTATTGTAAAAGGTATTGTTTCACTGATTTCTTTCAATGAGTTATTTGTGTACAAGAAAGCTATTGATTTTTGAATGCTGACTTTGTAACCAGGTACGTTACTGAATTAGCTTATTAAATCTAGCAGTCTTTTGGTGAAGTTTTTGGGGTGTTCTAAGTAGAGTATCATGTCATCTGCAAATAACATAATTTAACGTGTTCCTTTCTTATCTTTATTCCCTTTCTTTCTTTCTTTCTTTCTTTCTTTCTTTCTTTCTCTTGCCTAATTGCTCCAGCTAAAGTTTCCAGGACTATGTTGAATAAGAGTGAAAACAGTGGTCATCCTTGTCTTGTTCCTGATTTTAGAAAGATTTCAGTTTTTGTCATTATGATGTTGGCTATTGGTTGGTCATAGATGGCTTTTATCTGATTGAGATAAATACATCTATCTATTCCAATTTTCTGTAGGGTTTTTTTTGTTTGTTTGTTATGAATGGGTGCTGGACTTTGTCAGAACCTTTTTCTGCATCTGTTGAGATGATCATAGAATTTTTGTCTTTGGCTCTGTCAATATGGTGTATTATATTTATGTATTCATGTATGTTGAACCATATTCACATCCCCAGGATGAATTCCACTTGATCATGGTGTATAATCTTCTTGATGATTTGCTGCAGTCTGTTTGCCAGTATCTTATTGAGGATTTTTGCATTAATGTTAATTAGGGAGATTGGCCAGTAATTCTTTCAGTTGGTTCCTTCTTTGGTTTTGGAATCTGTAATGCTTGCTTCCAGGAATGAATTTGGAAGTCTTGCTTCCCTTTCAATTTCATTAAAGAGTTTAAGAAGTAGTAGTGATAGGTCTTCACTAAGCTTCTTGTAGAATTCACCAGTAAATCCATCAGGGCCTGTGCTTTTCTTTGTTGATAAGTTTTTAATTACATGTTTGATTTCATTTATTTTTTTTTTGTTTTTTTTTATAATTTTATTTAAAGAGGAAAAAACAAAACAAAATAAAACATAATAAAGGGTAGCAACCATACAGTATTCCAAGGAAAAAAGAAAAAGTACAACAATAAAACCTAAGAAATTATTACTTGACTAATTACATACTGACTTCTTGGAAATAGTTGTTCAAATTACAAAGTTAAAGCATGTAAAGTAGACATTCAAACAGTGAGACTGTTAACAGTTCTGCTTCACGATCTGACAAAAACAACAATATGGTCATCCATCTTACCCACTCAAATATACATGCAATT
>PVJX010027708.1:0-24596 GCA_004027295.1 Dolichotis patagonum | reverse complement strand
GAGTAGTACTCCATCATGCATAAACACCACCACATTTTAAAAAATTGTTTGTTTTGTTTTGTTTTGTTTTGTTTCTTGAGACAGGGTCTTGTTGTGTAGTCTGGGTCGCCTTGAACTCACTATGTAGCCCAGGATGGCCTCAAACTTGCCGCGAACTTGTGACACTGGAAGGCACCCCAGTGCCTGGAAGCCTCATGGGTTAAGAGTTTGACACCATCTGACTGATGATGTCAGTTGATCCATTTGGCTGACGGTTGATACCGGGCACCTTCACAGCGCTGGGCATCTAGCTGCAGAGGGTCGGGATCCCGTCGTGACCTTCAGGAAGACAGCCCAGGAGGCGGAACTGGCCACACCAAGGACTGGGAGGGAGGGAGGCGGGAAGGGGAATTCTTCGGCCCCGTGATTTTCCTCCAAGGGATGCGTGTTTGTGTTCCGAAGGGCCGCGCTGGAAGAGTGGACAGGATAAACCAGCAGAGGGGGAGCTAGGATGTGTGTGTGAGGGGGATTTCCACTTAGCAGACCCACCCAGGCCTGCTTTCCAGCTCCAGGCCAGACGGGAGGGCAAGGCCCCCTGATGCATCATGGGATACAGAAAGCCTGCTTATGCCAAAAAGGTACAGTTGGGTGGAACCGCGCAGGTCTGTCATCCGGGCACTTCGGGAGACTGGGACATCGCACGTTCAAGCTCAACCTGGGCACCTTGGTGAGGCCCAGTTTCAAAATAAACCACAAAACAGAGCCCAGTGTAAAGGCCCTGGGTTCAGTCTCCTGCAGCAAACAAATCAGCCCTTTGCATTTTGCGGTCTCTGTGGATTCAACCCACTACAGATAGAAAATATGCAGGGAAGATAATAGCACTGTATTACACATGCAAAGACTTTTTATACTTGTTATTATCCCTAAATGATAAAACGTAACAACTATGTACATAGCATTTACACTGTAGCCAGTAAACGAAGTCTAAGGGAAAAATGTGTGTAAGTTCCATGCAAATATCTATGCCATTTTATTTCTTTGTTTTTTTTTATTAGTACATACTTGCAGTGCATAACACTTACACTCCTTGTGTGGAATTGGTACATGCACATAATACATCTTAATTCGTTTTTCATCTCCTTTCTCTGCCCTCTCCCCTTCCCAGGTCTCTTGATTGCCTTCCCATTTGAGAAAGATTTCTCTTCTTATTTCCTGCTGTCTTTTATTCTGCTCTTTATTTATAATTTTGGTTTCTAATTTAAGAGAAACCATGTGATATTTACACTTGTGTGTCTGTGATGGTTTCGCTTAACATTATAGTCTCGTGGTGCATCTATTTTTCTGCAGGTGACTCAAGTTTATCCTTCTTTACGGCACAGTAGTACTCCCCTGTGTATGAATACCACACTTTATCTGTTTATCTGCTGATGGGCATTTAGGTTGATTTTGGTATCTGTGGGGTTCCTGGAGCCAATTCTCAAGGTATGGAAATTGAGTGTACTTGCGATTTACCCGAAATTCAGATTTCACCAGAAATCCTGTGTTTGTCTGACATGCTAACTGGAAACTGTGAGACGGAGGTGGAATGATTTAAGGGTAGGTTCCCAGGCATCCTGATTATGCACTTTCTGGTTTGGTCACCTCCTGACAGAGATACAGCCGGGCCTGGGCACCACAGGGACCCCTGCTGCTCCGTTGCTTTCCTGGAATTTTCCTCCAGGAAATTCACCTTCTCCAACCCCGTTACTCATTAACTGGCAGGCAGCCTTGACCTGGCTTCGTGGTGCATCTGCTGGTGACCGTGGTCTCCCCGGCCACTCGCTCATACACACTCTGTGGGTGCTGGGGACCCCTGCTCTCGGAGGACACAGACATCTGGATTCCAGATCTGCAGGGCCCCCTGGACCACCCTGGACACTTGTCCCCATCTCTATTCCTTCTCCAAACCGCGGATCCACAGCTACAGAAGTGCCTTTCTGGTCTGGGGTGAGAATCTAGCCAGACCAGGCAAACAGAACAGGTGGCTCCTCAAACCACACACTGGGAACACAATTTTTGGGGCACCTGCGGCTTCCCCCACTTTGCTCGATTCTGGCAATGGCCCTGACCCTTCCCCCATAAACCCCCCCATCTTGTTCTTGGACCCAGACACTGACCAAGCCCCTGTCTGGAATCTTTCTCCCAGCACCTCCTTCCTTCTGTCCCCTTTCCCAGCAACTCAGGAGCCTGAGGTTGGAGCATCACTTGAGTTAGTCTGGACAATACAGTGAGACCTTATTTTTTTTAATTCCAGAAATAAAACCATTTTTAAGTTTTACATTGTGTACTAGTCTGAGTGGTATGGTAATATCTCCCAGTATCCTACTCTATCCTTCTCTGGACTTGAATCATCCCTTTGACCAGTGTCTCCACCTTGTAGATGCTACCCTCCCGTTAGTCATTAGTAGCTGTCTTGTTTATCAAGTTGACTACTAAGGAATCAGAATCCTTGTGTTCAAATAACACTTATTTTATTTAATAATAGTCCCCAACGAACTGAAATAGTGATTGTGGGACTTGGATGTGTAAAAGTGAAAAGGAGAAAGGATAATAAAATACTTCGAGAGCACTATAGTATGTTATTAGAATTTTGTTTTTTTGAGACAGGGTCTCACTATGCAGTTCAGGCTGGCCTTGAGCTCACTTTGTAGCCCAGGCTGGTCTCAAACTCACAAGGATCCTCCTGCTTCAGCCTCCTGAGTGCTGGGATTACAGGTATACACCACCAGGGGCCCAGGCAGAAAACCCCAAATGTGTCTGCCAGCTCCTGTAGCCTTCAGGCTATGTCCGGCCACTCCCGAGAGCCAGTCCAGACTTCTGCCTCCTTCACAGCCCGCAGTGCAGCCCCACTTCCTTCTCCATCTGGCTGGGCTATTTATTCATGTGGGCCCCAGCTGTATCGCTTCTGCTTACCAGAAGCCTTCACCCCAGCCCTGCTCCTGACCCCATGCTTGGGCCCCCGGCCAAGGGCTGTTTGCAAAGGGGTCCTCGGAGCCCTGGCTCGGGGAGAGAGCAGAGGGAAGTTAAGCACCTATCCTTGCCACAGTAGATCCCCGGTTTCCCCTCACACCTCAGTCACAGGGACAGCACGACCAACAAGAGTTCCTATTTTACGTGCCGGGAAACAGAGAGGGTGAGCCAGTGGCCCAGGGTCACACAGTCATAGGTAGCCAGGTGGGAGAGGTCCAGCTGCAGAGAAGGGAGGTCTACGGCGCTTCAAGTGTCTGGCTCGGAGCCCTGAGTCTTTTGCTAACCCAGCTGTGTGTCTGAGCAAGTTACTAAGCCTCTCTGTGCCTCCCAGGCTAACAAGTCCCTAGAAACATTCCGCAGAGCATGGCATACCGCAGTCACTATGTATTATTATTATTATTATTATTATTATTATTATTATCTCAAGACAGGGTTTTGCTAAATAACTAAGTTGCCTAGCTGGGCTCAAACTTTCCATCCTCCTGCCTCAGCCTCCTAGGGTGCTGGCGTGACAGGCGCGCTGTTCCCTCCTGCAGGGTGAACTCTTTCTCCAAGTCTCTCCACCTTCTCTGAGCCTTCTCTTTCTGGCTGCGCGGGGGCCTGCGCAGACCCTGTCACAGGTGTGAGGCTCAGGGACGGCACTGCCTGGGTCACTGCTCTGTCCCCAGCACCTGGCAGAGCGCCTGGCAGGGCCTCGTTACTCAATGAATATTTATTGAACCCTAAGGCATGGACGCTGCACCCAGCTGGGGACACAGATCTCTAAACTGTAAACACCACTTCTGCCCTGGACCTCAACCCCAGAAACGCAAGAAACCCACATAGCAAAAACAGGCTGGTCATTATTGTACAGTGGAAAGGACAGGGCGGCCCTGCAGCCAGGAAGAGGCGGCCGGGAGCTGGGCCTCGAAGGGGGCGTCTGTCTTCTGGGTGGGATCCCCCTGGGAAGGCGGATCCCAGGGAGCCGGGTAGGCCCCCACCACCTCCCCAGGTTCGCTCTGGGCCCCTTGCGGCAGAGAGGAGGGTCGGCAGGAAGAGGACGATGGACGGATGACGTCTGGCCCCAGAAGTGGCGACGATCACAACTGCTCCCGGGCGCTCACTGTTTTTTTGACTTTGGAGAGGCCTTCCCGGAAGCCCGAGTCTGTCATCCTGCAGACAGACACACGGCGAGGGTATGCGGCCAGCCGGGAAGGGCAGCAGCCCTGCCCCCACCTCTGGGCCAGCCCAGGGTGCCCTAATGCAGGCCCCAGAGCTCCAGAACCCACCCACCCAATAGTCCCCGCCCAGACAGTCCCCGCCCACCAATAGTCCCCGCCCACAGACAGTCCCCACCCGCCGATAGTCCCCACCCACCTGACAGCCCCCAGACAGTCCCCGCCCACCCGGACCCCACCCATCCGCTCGGCCCTGCCCCTCAGCTGGGCCCTGTCCCGTCCAGCCCAGGCCTTACACTTGCTCCATCTGTATGTCCTCCTCGTCCTCCTGGGGCAGCTGCAGGTACGGGTTGTCCCTGGCGGGCTGGAACTTGTAGCCCGTGAGCACAAAGAAGGCCAGTGTGGAGCCTTCCACCAAGAGCTGTGGGACACGGGGTGGGGCAGGGTGTCAGGCGCGCGCTCCCGGCTTCCGCTGTCTGGCCCCCCACCCGGTCCACCCGGCTCACCTGGTACAGCCACTGCCACTGGAAGGGCACGGCCACGCGCAGCAGGATGGCGATGATGCGTGTGAAGTAGACGTAGCAGATGACCTGGGGACAGAAGGCCGAGGGCACGGAGGGTATGGGGGGGCTGGGGACACCCGGGCTGGGGCTGGGGCTGGGGCTGGGGGCGGGGCCCCTACCATGACGTAGTAATGTCGGAACAGCTTCAGCTTGGCCAGGTTCACTGCCACTGAGGAGGGGTGCAGAGAGGGGCAGGGGTCACCCGGGAGGGAGGGACCAGGCGGACGGGGCAGAGAGGCTGGAGGGGAGAGCTGGGGGTGCAAAAGAGAGGAGGGAAGACAGAACCAAAGGGCGAAGGGCTGGCTGTGGTGTCCCAAGGGGAGGAGGGGATCAGGACCCCCAGGACCGTGGAGGCCGGCAGGGTGGGCAGTCAGGAGGGGCGTACAGGGCAGCAAGAGGGGAGGGGGCAGGAAGGGAGCTGGGTGCAGAACGGCCTCACCCTTCCCATCTGTGCCAGATGCGTCCTGCAGATGCCGAATGGACCTGGGACAGACAGGGGTGCAGGATGTGGTCAGCATGGACCCTGCCTCAGTGCCACACGAGGGGCATCGGCCAGGGGCGTGGCCTCCACCAGGGAGGGAGCCTCGGGTGTGGGCGTGGCCCACAGGGCGTGGCCTGGGCGTGGGAGTGGCCTCGGGCAGGGGCGTGGCCCCACCAGGGAGGGAGTCTCGGGTGTGGGCGTGGCCTCGTGTGGGCGTGGCCTAGGGCAGGGGCGGGGCCCTCACCAGACAACTGGGAAGAGGATGGCTCCACAGCATATGAGGTCCACCAGGAACAGGATCTCCTTCCAAAGCCCATAGTCACTGGCGCCCTCTTCTCGGGATTCCATGAAGATGTAGGCCACGTTGGCCAGGACCTGAGCAGCAGGGTGCAGTGGGTAAGTGGGGATGGTCACCTGACCTCTACCCCTCGCCTCCACCGTCCTCCCGGGTACCTGCAGGGGAATCACGATCCCAAATATCTTCTTCTCTTTGTCCGAGAGGACATACTTGACGAAGGCCCAGCCAGAGCCGATCAAGGCGATGGTGATGAAGAGGAGCGCGCCCTTCAGCCTTAGGCAGGACGCCACGGGGTGGGGTGTCAGGTGAGGTGGTGGGGAGCCCAGCCCACCCCCGCTGGCCTTTCCCACCCGCCCGGCAGAGGGCAGCACTCACAGGTGTGTGATGTAGTGCATGACGGCGAGGCCTTCGATGGGGTGGCCCTGGGTGTTGATGAAGTAGTAGTTGATCTGGAGGTGGACAGACAGACGGACAGTCAGATTTAGGTGCGTGGATGTCGGGGGTGGGGGGCATGGGCCATGTGGGAGGGGGGCCGGGACCTCGATGAAGGGATGGCTATAAGCGGGGTGAAGGGTGGGCTCAGACACACACAGTCTCAGTCACAGGGACAGCAGTGCAGGGACGGGGGCGATGGGGTGGGCTGGATGGTGAGGCTACTGCTGGACCAGCAGACAGGCAGCCCGAGGGTGGCAGAGATGGATGACAGCGAGGGCCGGCTGTGCGGGGAACGCGGGGTATCTGGGTCCAGGCTGCAGGGAGGGGTGGCCCGCATGGCCCTGTGTTCCCCGCCCGCCCCACCTACCACCCAGCCCAAGGTGCTCACGCTGTGGAAGAGGAGAGAGACGCTCTTGGTGAACGCCAGGGCAGCCATCAGCCAGTGGATCTTAAAGACGTTGTACCTGGGAGGGTGGGGCACACAGGGTGGGGTGAGGCTGGGCGGCAGGCAGGCAGCAGAGGCCCCGGCCAGGGTAGGTGCCAGCGGAGGGCAGGGGCGTTCATTACGTGTTTCTGCAGAGCACGTTCACCCAGAAGATGCCAGCGGCCAGGAAGCAGGCGGACATAACCAGGTAGAGCTTGAAGAGGGGAATCTCTGCGGCAGACAGGAAGCCTTCGGGGTTCTTCTCCCGGATCATCACCTGGGGACAGGGTGGCCCCAGTCATGTAGCCCCAGCTCTGTGCTTGGAGGGCTATGAGTCCCAGCCCTGGCTCTCTCATTTTCTAGCTGGTGACTGGCTTTCCTTAAGCCTCAATGTGTCCCATCTTTCAAATGGGTATATACCGGCTGACCCTCAGGACCCTTAGGGGATGGCTCCAGGGCAGACATGGGACAATCTCATATCCTTTATGTGAAATGGCAAACTATTTGCACAGCAGGCTGGGGATTTAGTTCAGCAGCGTAAGCGCCTGCTTGGCAAACGCAAGGTCATGAGTTCAATTCTTGGTACCAAAAAACCCCCAAAAAACAAAGTATTTGCACAGAACCTACGTGCATCTTCCTATAGATTGTAAATCGCCTGTAGATTATTTAGGTTACAGATCATAAATTCGAGCTAACCTGGGCAATTTAGCAAGCTCTGGTCTCAAAGTTAAAAAAAACAAAAAATGCAGGTGATGTGCATAGGACCTGGGTTCTATTTCCAACTTTTAAAAAAAAAAAAGGAGAGAGAATATCTGGTAACAACGTAAAGGCTAAGAAAAGCTATAACTTCCTGTTTACGGGACAATGACCAGAAGCCTGTACGTGTTTGACACCGACATAATTTTTGTGTGTGTGGATACTTTGAATCCCGCAGATACAGACACCTGATGGTCCTGGTTTGCATTTCTCATGGAGGCCACTGGGGGCTTTGGAGCGGCTAAGCCTGGCCCCCCCAAGCACCCCTGGTGCCCACACCGCCTTGGTTTGCTCACCGTGAGGTCGAAGGGGCGTTCTTTGCCCCGCAGCAAGTTGTAGCAGTTGTGGAAGTTGAGGCTGTACTGACCTTCCTCGGCCCTGGAGCCAATCACCACGTGGAACTGGGTGGGGGAGAGGAGTGTCAGCCTGGGGACCCCAGTTTTATCAGGGGAGGCGGGGCTCCGGGTGTTCGGGACACTCACGCTGAAGTTGTAAGAGTCATTCAGGTGGCCCAGATCCAACACCAGGTCCTTGTTCTTCTCAGTGGGACCCTGAGGGGACACAGCACTTCCCTCAGCTGGCCCGGGGCTTGGGAACCCGAACGCCCTCGGGGTACACCTTCCTCCCGCCCGTCCCAGCTCCCCGAACCTGAGACCCGGCAGGTCCGGCCTTGGCTTTGCCAGCCGTGGAGTTTCCTGTGGGAGACAGGTGAGGGATTTTACGAGGTCAAGGGAAAAACAGACAATGTAGGGTATCCCTGCCCCTTCTCCCCTCCTGCCCACCGGACGCACCGCTGTCCGCCTCGGGAGTGACCATGTGCGCTGCTTTTGGGAGCCCGGGTTGGGAAGGCACTTTGGGGAGGAGTCCGGGAGAGATAAACAGCTTCTCCTGTGCCCCATATTTCCGCACCTGGACCCTGAGATGATGAGGGAGGAGGGCAATGTCCGGCCAAGTCAGTGGTCACCAAGTTCCAGAGCCAACAAGGTAGAGGCCACGCATGCGTGGATGCTGCCTACGCTAATGATTATCTGTCACTTCCCGTGACCTCTGCTCTGTGTCCACTGAAGTACTTATTTAAGGAAAAATCACTGTCTCGGCAGTGAGGTGCCACAGTATGGTGGGACTCTGACGCCAGGCTGCCTGCATCTGAATCCCAGTTTGGGGGACTCAGTTTTGGCAGCTGAAAAATGGGGCTAAGCAAAGTATAAAGAAATGAGTTCGTATGTGTTCAAGTTTTCAGGTTGCCACAGGGAACACAAGAAGTGTTCACTGTTAGTCCACATGAAACCTTCCGCATCCGGGTCTTCTGCTCTGAGGGGACCCCCCCCCATTCTGTGAGTACCCTTCCCATTTCCCCCCTCCCTGCATGCAGAAAGTTTGAAGCTCACACTAAAATGTGAATGGGGCCGGGGATTTAGCTCGGTGGCATAAGTGCCTGCCTTGCAAGCACATGGTTGTGACTTTGATCCCCAGTACCAAAAAAAATAAAAAAATAAAAAAATAATAATAATAAACATAAAATAAAATGTGAAAGGTTTACTCTCTAGGGGGTTCTTTTCAGCTGGCTTATTCTGCCTGAGAGCTGCCTGATATCCAGGAAGATGGACACAGATTTTTTTTTTTTTTTTTTTTTGGTACCGGGGATCGAACTCACGACCTCGCGCTTGCCAGGCAGGCGCTTAAGCCACTGAGCTAAATCCCTGACCCACAGATTTTTTTAAAAAAATTTTTATTTTTCTTTAATGCAGGGGATTGAGCCTAGGGCCTTGCCCTGGCCTATAACCTAGTCCTTTTTTAAAAAAAAAATTTAAAATTTTATTTATTTACTTTGGTACCGGGGATCGAACTCACAACCTTGTGCTTGCCAGGCAGGTGCTTATACTGCTGAGCTAAATCCCCAGCCCCCCTAGTCCTTTTTTAAAAAACAATCTTTAAAGATGAGGTCTTGCTAAGTCACTAAGTTGCCCAGGCTGGGATTGAGCTTGGAACCCTCCTGTTTCAGCCTCTCGAGAGTGCTGGGATGACCAGCATGCACCACCGTTTCCCTGCCAGACGTGGACTCTGGCCAGGCGCCAGCTCCCAGCCCCAACTCACTGCAGATCCTTGGTGTTGATGAGGAACAGGACCAGGAGGTTGCTACTGTTTCTGTAGAGCGGGCAGTCACGGGATTCCTGGGCCTGGGAGCGGGCAGTGGGAACACGGATTATGGTGATTCCTCCCCTTTCCCCGGTATCTCTTCCTACCCCGACCTCTGGAAAAGACACAGGAGACAGAAAGCCCCACCCCCACACCGTACCCCCCCACCGTACCCCCACGGTACTGCCTCACTCCCCTACTCACTGAGTAGGATCGGACGCTGCCAGATCGAACTCGGCTCAGACTGAAACCCACCTGGTGGGTAGAAAGCAAGCAAGGCATAAGGGACTGCAGAAAGGACCACTGCGGTGACCTTCTCACAGTAAGAGAAAGCTGGTCTTGTGCTTACCGAGCAGCTACTACGCACTGCTCAAACCTCTGCTTTTTTTTTATCGGTGCCGGGGATCGAACTCACGACCGCGCTTGCAAGGCAGGTGCTTGTGCCGCTGAACTAAATCCCCAGCTCCTTCTCTGCATTTTTCAACAGCCAGTCCCCCTCCCTCTTCTTCCTTTATCTCCAGACACCCAATGGGACTCAACGTGGATGTCACTTCCTTGTGGAGACCATTCATATCCCATCCTCCTTTCCCCAACTTTAAATGTTCACGCCTTCCTGCTCTGGGCGCTGGAATTCAACACAGCAGATTGGAACTCAGGCCCTACCATTTCCAAGGTTGTGCAATTGTCAGACCACACTCCCAGCCTGCGGTCCTTCCTATAAAATGGGGTTTAGCGAATTTCAACAGGCTCCCTGAGGGGCTGCTGTGGGGAACAGGGCCACAGAGATTGTTCGACACCACACCGTACCCAGTTTGCTCCAGTCGGTAAATGTTGGCTGTTTCCTTTAGCTTGGCAGCCCCTCCCCCAGCTATTAAGAAGAGCACCTGTTTTTTTCCTATGTTACAAAGGAGGACACTGAGGCGCAGGGAGGCTGTGCCTTTCCCATGATCACATGGGCAAGGAAGGGGCAGGGCTAGGCTGGGAATCTAGAACGGGGGACGGGTGCGGGTTATGAAACCCCCAGCCTTCCTCAAAGCCCCTCACCAACGGCAAATTCTCTTTTGTCTTCTGGGGGCTTATTCGCAAGAGGCTCAACTCCACTTCTAGGGAACCATTGGTGTAGAAGCCGAAGTTGTTGAGCTGGACGTCTGCTCGCTTCTCCCCCTACCGGACACAAAGCAGAAGGACGTGGCTCAGATGGTTTCCCACCAGCCCAGGGCTCTGGCAGGAGGTAACCACCCGCCCCCAGCTTCCTGGTGTTCTTTTGTTTAGGGGGAGAGTGACCAGACAAGGTGAGAAGGCCTCTCGGAGGTTCTGTCGCCAGACCAGTCTCAGGCAGGGACAGGGTGGCCGTGGAGCTTCCCACTATGATTTTGAGTTCAGGAAGTGAAACCCCGGGGCAACTAGAAGCCACTAACGAGGTGAATACCACCCCGAGAGCAGTTACTCTTCTCGATTTGCCAGTCCTTCTTCGCCTGGAAAACTTTTAGATTCCACTGGGCCCCCAGGGTACTAAGATTTCAGCTTAGCTGCCAAGAGCTCAGTGAATGATCAGAAGATCTCATCTGAGAAACCTCTAGGGTCCTTTCTGAATGGCGCCAAGGGGCTGTGGCATTCCCGAACGGATCCCAAGAATTTAAAAGGCTGAAGGGTTAGGGGGTCCCGAGAGATGGAGCCCCGCCCCCGATGGACCAGAAAGGCTGCAGCGCGACTGGCCAGACGCCTCCAAAGCGAGCACAGAGGGGGATCCTGGGACAGACCACTCGGGTCTGGATGCGGGGGGCGTCAGACCGCTCCACGCCGCGGAAGGAGCGGGGGGAGGACGGACCAGACCACTCCACGCCCGGGTTTTCTCCCGGACAAAGTTACGCCTCTTGCCCCAGACCACCGCGCGGCGGACCTCACCGTCAGCACCAGTCGGTGGATACGCCCGGAACAGCTGCCCACCAACAGCAGCAGAAGAAGTCGCTGCCCCCACTCTGCGGGGCTCCAGCAGCCGAGCCCCCTCCTCTCGCCCTCTGCCATCTCTAGAGCTGCCGCCTCCCCTGACACCGCCTCTGACGCCCCTAAGCCCGCCTACCCGTGAGCCAATTGCCACACGGAGATCCCTGCTCTGCGGCGCTACCACCCAGCTCAACCAATCATCGAACACGTCTTCGCAAGCCCGCCCTCACGACACTAGATGGACAGAAATAGCTCCGAATGGAAGTGCTTAGACTGCTTAGCCCTACCTCTATTCACACCAATCTCTAGAAGCATTGTCCCGGATATAGTTTGATAAACAGCCCTGCTAACCAATGATCATGAATCTGATATCCTGTCCTGAAAGCGGAATTTCTTCCCCCAACTCTTAACGGATCAGAACTACATTACCCAGAACTCAGCGGGAGCAGACACGTTCAGCAAGGCGTTAAATGAACTACATTTCCCAGTATCCCCAAAGGACTTCCTCTTCTTACCCTGGAGATTTGACTTTCCGCCAGACCTCAGGCTTTTTTGGTAAACACACGCATCTGTCGAGGCTTGTCCCTTTCTCCTAATTTTCCTGGTCCACAGAGAGATCTAACCCTGGCTCCAGGTTAAATCTTGACCCTAGGGTGACTTATCAACTTTAAGCTAAAGCCACTGTCTCAAAGTGAGGCGATCAGAAGCTTCCCCAGACCCCAAGTTTAAATCTTTTCTTCGGCTGAGCCCCTACATAAGCCTGAAAACCTGCCCTCCTTCCCTTGCTGACCCCGGACACCCCGTACCACTCATTCATACTGAGCCCTAATCTCTGGCTGAGACCCCAACTCTAGATTATGCCTGACCACTGATCCCTAACTGGATTGCAGCCCCATTTGCTACGCCTCCCACCCCATCCTTAACCATGGTGCTGACCTAGACGGAACCTCAAATGCAGTTTGAGTCTGACCAGAGTTGAGCCCAGAATTTTGCTGACCTGAACCGCAAACTCAAGAAGGAGCTACTGAACCCCATTTTGCAACAAGAGACTTCCTAAGCTAGATGCCGCCAGCAGGTGGGGCAGTTCTAGTTTGGGCGCCCAGGCTTCCATCTGCAGAGGAGACCGGGTCTCGGGACCACTCTTTCGCACCCCCAGCAGGGCGCCTTGTGGGCTTTTGTAACTGCCAAAGGCAGGGGAGGTTAGGGATGGGAGCCACACAGGTCTCTCCTTGTTCATCCCAGAGCACCAAGGCAAGGAGAATTACGAGGTGCGAACAGATTTTTATAGGAGAGAACAGATTTCCAAGCCCCAGGGCCCCGGCACCAAGGGGAGGGGCCGCGGGAATCCCAAGGCGAGGGCTGATCTTCACACCTGATTGGTCCTTAATGCATGAGACCAGAAAATGTTCAGGTGCAAACACGAACTGAACGGGAAGAGACCTGGGTCCGGCGCCCCAAGGACAGTTCGCTCTCAGTTTCCCAGGGGAGGCTCTGGGGAAAAGAAGGCAGGATGCGGTGGGGGCACTAATGGACCCGGCCTTGGTGGAGGCACGTCCTAGGCTGGATCGAAGTCTCCCATCCGCCCTGTGGCCGGAGAGACCAGGCCATTAGTGGGACGAACGTAGACGCCTGGAGCCGGGTCGGCCCGCAAGAGCCAGGTGACCTCAGGTTCTCTGGGCAAGGAGTGGGGGAAGGACTTGACTTTGAGATTTTACAAAAAGTCTTGGCTCTTTAAGGAATGGTTGTGAGGGAAGGAAGAAAGGAAGAACCGTGCAGAGAGGAGGTGGTGGATGAGAGTATGAGAAAAGCACCAGAGACTTGGAAAATGGGTAGGGGTCATGTAAGTGGTCTATCCAGTGGCGTCGGGTAGCAATATTCCTTTAAGAAGGGGCGGGGCGTCAGTTGAATGCCCGCCTCCCTGGAGCCCCGCCTCCAGGGAATTCAGGCTTGGGGGCGTGGCAAAGAGCAAAGGGGCGTGGTAGAAAGGGTGGGCGTGGTCAGGGTGGGTTGGGCGGGGCCGGGAGTGCCGCCCTGGGCCGAGTCTCCCCGCGGAGGGCGGCGGGCGGCTAGGACCGGGCGCGGCGGCGGAGGCGGCGGCGGTGGCGGCCTCGGTGACGGGAGCAGCATGGATTGGGGCACCGAGTTGTGGGTGAGTCCGATCGGCCTGGCTGCAACTTCTCGCTGGCCAGGATCTAGACCGCCCCCGCTTTGTCCCCGCCGTACTTTACCCGGGGCTAAACGTACTTTAGTAGGATTTTCCCCCTGCGTTGACCCCTGGATCCCCGCCCTCTGCCCTCTGCCTTCACTCGGAGTTTCCCCGAGAGTCTCAGGACGCCCTGGAGCCAAGAGAAACCTTGCCGGGTGGGATCGGGGAAACTGAGGCACAGCATGGACAGGAAGGCGGCCAAAGTGTTGGGACCAGGCCGGGGCAGCCGGGCGAGGTCACCTATTTTGAGCACCCTGGCCGGGCCAGGCTTAGCCCCTGGGTCCTTGCCCGCCACTCGCCTGTCCAGCGCCGAGGGGGAGGGGATCCTCTGGACACCCTCGTCCTCCACGTGGGACCAGCCCGTCCCCACTGCCTTCCAGTCTCCTGGGATTATACCCTAGGGGCCCTCCGGGGTGGGGGGCTGCAGGCTCGGCCCCAGCCCCCACCTCTGCCTCCGGGATGGCCCCAGACACAGGGCGGGGCTGCCCTGTTCGCCTCTCACCCTGGAAACCCCAGAACTTTCCCCCAGTCCTAGCTGGACCTCTGACCCCTCCCCTGTGGGGGCGGTGGAATCCCTGGTTTCCTGGGTGCCGCGGAGGCCCCAGATCACCTTCGCCCCTCCAACTCTGGGAGGTGGAGTGGAGTCATTGAGGGAAACTGAGGAACCCGTGGAAAAGCATGGGAAATCGGGGAACCTGGGGCCTGCCCCCTGGCCATTCCGGACCCCCCCTTCCCCAGTCCTTGCGCCTCCGGCCCTGACTCAGCCAGGCCGGATTTTCCGGAATCTGGGGGGATTAGGGGAGTCGAGGTAAGAGGAGTGGCCTTACCCCATTCCACAACCCTCTCGGCCGCCCGCAGACCCAGGCCCTGCAGACCCAGGCCCTGCAGACCCAGGCCCTGCGGTGCCCGGCTGGGGCCCATCCCGGGAAGGGGAGGGGGTTCCCGCCAGTTTCCTGCCCCCTCCCGCGCGCTGCCGGGGCGGCGCCGGGAAGCCGCGCCCGCTCCGCGCTCCTGGAGTGAGGCTCCCGGGGCCTGAGTGGTTGGGCCAGGGGTTCCGAGGAAGGTCGTGACCCAGGCCCTCCCCACCCCGTGCTCCCCGTCAGGATCAGTTTGAGGTGCTCGAGCGCCACACGCAGTGGGGGCTGGACCTGTTGGACAGATACGTGAAGTTCGTGAAAGAACGCACCGAGGTCGAACAGGCCTATGCAAAGCAGCTGCGGTGAGACCCCAGGGTGTACGCGGCCTTGGGATCCGGGGGTGCAGCCGGAGGGCCGGGGGCTCAGCCGTCTGCCTGTCCCTCCCTTCAGGAGCCTCGTGAAAAAATACCTGCCCAAGAGACCTACCAAAGATGACCCCGAATCCAAGTAAGACGGAAGGGGTTGCAAGGGCCCCCCTGCTGGTGAATCCAAGTAAGACGGAAGGGGTTGCAAGGGCCCCCCTGCTGGTCACCCCGCCTCGGGCCTCTCCTGTGCATCCTGGCACCGGGAGCTCAGAACCACCTGGGTGCAAGAACCAGGAGACCTGATTTGAACCCTCAATCTGCTCCTTTTGTAGCAAAGTGGTTTGGGGCATGTGACTCAGTTTCCCTCCTCAATTTTTTTGGGGGGGATTTCCAATTTGATGTTTAAATCCAAGGCCTTTGCACCTACTAAACTGCATTCCACAGCCCTTTTTATTTATTTATTTTTTTCATCTTGAGACAGGGTCTGGCTAAATCGGTCACTAAAGTCCCCAGGCTGGGTTTGAATTCATGACCCTCCTGGCTCAGCCTCCCAGGGCATTGGGGTCTCAGGGGAGTGCCACCACGCTTGGGTTCTCTACCCTTGTTTTCTTCATCTGTTAAGTGAGGATGCTCCATATAGTTGCAGAATGAGTGGTTTGGAGCAAGTGGCTCATTTCATGCCTCTTTTTGCCTTGTCTGTGAATTGGACCTGATAGCCGGTACCTAGCACACAGGTCTTCCCAGAAGATAGATGGCGTTAACGCATTAAAGCAGTGTCCTGCCCCACAGAACTTGTCAGAGCGTTTCACTGCATTCCAGAATCCAAAAAATCTCTAGAAATCAAAGTTGCTTTCTCGCTCACTCGTTTATTTTCTTCCCTTCTTAGCAACCTCCAAGCAGCCTGACTTGATGTTAATTATAGTCTTTTATCTCAGTGTGAATACAGTTGTCCTTTCGTATCTAAAGATCAGAAATATCCTCCTAAAAAACTTGTCCCAGTACCAAACCTATACAAACTTATTTGTTTTTTTTTTCTTGCCATTCCATGAGCAATGCAGTGTGGTAATTATGTACATAACATTTAGATTGTATCAGGAACTATAAGTCAGAGATGCCTTATAGGACAGGGAAAGATCTGTATAGGTTCTATGCAAATACTATGCCTTTTTATTTTTTAAAAAATAAAAGTTTTTTTTCTTTTGGAGACAGGAACATGCTAAATTGCCAACCCAGACTTGAACCTGTGACCCTTGTGCCTGGGCTTTTCAAAGTGCTGGGATTATAGGTGTGTGTCACCACACCCAGTTTATGCTAAGCCTTTTAAATCAGGAACTTGAGCCACTGAAGATTTCGTTATCCTTAGGGGACTCTGGATACTGAGGGTGACCAGATGAACCCCTCTTGCTGTGAAACTTGATTATAGGATGGTACTCCTAGCCCCACTGGAGCAAGGCATCCATGGTATGAGGATTGCGACTTCTTATTAAAAGCTAAAGCAATTCCAACGTCTGAAATGCTTCAGAACTCAAGGCTTAGGGTAAAGAACAGGAGCTAGAAATTACTTGGCTTGAAGAATCGATGGCTCGAGCTCGTCCCCTGCCAGAGCCGGGTGTTCAGGCAGTCACCCCTCGGGGGCACCTGACCCCCTTCTTCAACCTCCTCTGCACAGGTTCAGCCAGCAGCAATCCTTTGTCCAGCTCCTGCAGGAGGTGAACGATTTTGCTGGCCAGCGGGAGCTGGTGGCCGAGAACCTCAGTGTCCGAGTGTGTCTGGAGCTCGCCAAGTACTCCCAGGAGATGAAGCAGGAGAGGAAGATGGTGAGGGCGTCCCCACCTGGGCTGGGGCGGGGAGCCCTGCCGGGGGAGTCTCCCGGTGTGAGCCTCATCCTCTTCTCCCAGCACTTCCAGGAAGGGCGCCGGGCCCAGCAGCAGCTGGAAAACGGCTTCAAACAGCTGGAGAATGTGAGTGAGCAGAGGTGGCAGAGAGGGACGGGCTGATCCACAGAGCTGGGACCTGTTCCTGCTGGTCCCTCTCCTCTGGGGGGTCCCCACGTCCCCACCCTGCTCTGTTTCTGGGTGGCCTCCCTCCTGCCAGTCCCTGTACTCCTCGGTGTCCCGGCTCCCCTGTTTTGGGGACAGCAGTTGCTCCCCTCTGGTTCCATCTCCCCTGCAGAGCAAGCGTAAATTTGAGCGAGACTGCCGGGAGGCCGAGAAGGCGGCCCAGACCGCCGAGCGGCTGGACCAGGACATCAACGCCACCAAAGCTGATGTGGAGAAGGTGGGTGCCGGGGTGGGCTCAGGCGGGCTTGCGAGACCAGAATTGGGACGCTGCTGTCACCCATCCATCACCTCCTGCTCGTCATCCCCAGGCCAAGCAACAAGCACATCTTCGGAGCCACATGGCAGAAGAAAGCAAGAACGAATATGCAGCCCAGCTACAGCGCTTTAATCGAGACCAAGCCCACTTCTATTTTTCACAGATGCCCCAGATATTTGATGTGAGTGCCCCAGCCTCCCAGGCCACCCTCCTTACACAAGCCCAAAACGTTAACCAATTCCTACGCATACCTCAAAACCCTAGCTGCTGTGTCCCGTCCCTCATGGGATAGAAGCTATAGTACCAGTGAGCAGTGCCCGGTGTGGAGTCTGTCCTCCGTTCTGTGTCTTCCCACGCCAGACTGGGGTCGGGGGGAGCCAGCCCCCCTGAATCCCTCCCGTCTCTGGCCCTGCAGAAGCTGCAGGACATGGATGAACGCAGGACCGCCCGCCTAGGGGCCGGGTACGGGCTCCTGTCGGAGGCCGAGTTGCAGGTGGTCCCCATCATCGCCAAGTGCTTGGAGGGCATGAAGGTGGCAGCGGACGCCGTGGATGCCAAGAACGTGGGTAACCAGCGTGGGTCCCGTGGCCCGAGGAGCGGGCTCCCTGGGGACTCCCTGACTGGCCACCCTGCTGCCCTCCCCAGGACTCCCAGACCCTCATCGAGCTGCATAAGTCAGGCTTTGCCCGCCCGGGTGACGTGGAATTCGAAGACTTCAGCCAGCCCATGAACCGAGCGCCCTCGGACAGCAGCCTGGGCACCCCGTCCGATGGACGCCTGGAGCTCCGGGGCCCGGGCCGCAGCCGCGCCAAGCGCTGGCCATTCAGCAAGAAGAACAAGGTGGGGACCTGTGCTCTTGGGGTGGGTTGGGGAGGTGGGGACGGCGAGGCCCCCACTGAGTCAGCCCCAGTCACCGGAACACCGAGTCCCGGGTAGGAATTTTCCTCTTGGCTGCTGGCCCAGGCTGCAGGGAAGGGAAGGCGGCGGCTGGCCGATTGGCCAGGAGTCCCCGGAGGCCAAGGGGACTGGGCGGGGCCTGCAGCCGCTGTCTCCTGCTTTGGGGACGCGGACGAGACCAACTGGAGGAATTCTTGTACTGGTCTGAGGCCTTTATCTGCATCCGTCCCCGGGGGGCCCTACCCTCACCCCCCCAAGTCTCTCTGTCTTAGGCATGGGCCTCTGGGCCACCAACCTTTGCCTTCTTTATTTTTGGGATCTGGGGCTTCCGATGTGAGGGTTGCATCTTGACACCTGTGGTTCCCACCTGCCACCGCCCCTGCCCTTGACTTCCTGGGTTAGTCTCGAGGGTCCCCTTGACTTAGACTCCGATGCCCCCCAACCTGCACCTGCCACCCCCTGGCCTGGCCTCCCCTCACTGTGACCCTCTGTCCCCGGCCTCTGACCTTTGCTTTCCGCCCTCCTTTCGGCCTCTGTGTCTGAGCCCTTGGTCCCCACGTGTCCCTAACCTCTAGACTGTGAGTCTGGGAATCCTGGCGGTACAGACGTGGACCTCTGTCTTGTCACTGGACCTAAGATTCGAGGGACGAGAGGGGTGTGGGCAGGGACCTGGGGTTCCCCTCCCGGCTCACAGTCTAATCCGTGTTCTCCCCTGCACCTCCCAGGTTTTGTGTCGCTCTTGCATGCGTTTTCCATGTGTGGTCGTACATCTTGAGTTGTGATTTTCTTACCGTTTTTTTTTTCTTTCTTTCTCCATTTTGTTTTTCCTTTATCTACGTCCGTCCGTCCTCACGTCCATCCATTCATCCATCCGTCATCCTCGTTTTCTGCACCTTCCCATCTCCATCCCTGACCTACCCCCCTGCCCGGCCCCCGCTGGTAGCCACGCCCCCCGTCCCTCCCCCCGCTGGGGGGTCCCCTGCCCTCGGTATTGCCTAATGGACCCCCGTCCCCCCGCTCCGGCCGCGACCCCTTGGCCATACTGAGTGAGATAAGTAAGTCGGTCAAACCGCGGCTAGCGTCCTTCCGCAGCTTCCGAGCCGGCCGTGGGGTAAGTGGGGCCTGGGAAGCAGCAGGAGGAGGAGGAGGAGGTCACAGGCGCCCAGTGGCTGGGTGGTGGGACCCGGGGCTCGCTTTCTGCGGCCGGCTGGGCCCCCATCCTGCTTTGCGTTATGCATGGCCTCACTCTAAGACCTGGCCCAGGGAGAAAGGGGGATTTGACGTGTCTCAGGAGCACGCAATACCGGAACCCCAGTTCCATCCTCTTCTGCCTCGCAGGCGGTGGTGACCGAAGATTTTAGCCATTTGCCCCCGGAGCAGCAGAGGAAGCGGCTTCAGCAGCAGATAGAAGAGCGGAGTCGTGAGCTCCAGAAGGAGGTAGATCAGAGGTAAGAGGCGGAGGAGGGCGTGGGAGAGGAGGCAGGCACAAAGTCATGAACCAGAACTAGGGGTGCAGCTCAGCGGCGAGCGCTTGGGTGGCCCACCTGAGACCTGGGTTCCGGCCCCAGCACTGCAGAGACCAAGAAGGAAAACCAAACACGCAGTCACCCTTAGGTGGTGCTCAGTTCTCCACAGCAGGCCCCAGGCCCCAGTGGTTTTGTGGGTGATTCTGGCCACACTCAGAGGAGAACGCCGCTTTCTTAGACAAGGGGTTCCAGCAAACAGCTAAAGAGCAAAAGCACTAGCATTTTCAGAAGCTGGTAGAATCTCAAATCTCAAATCACTGGACAAGAAATTCCAGAAAATACTATTACGGGCTCCTTTTACCTCATTTATGATCTTAGATACAAAATCCTAGCCAAGCAGATCCAATGATGTGTTTATAAAATAATTCACCATGGGGTGACCATGGTTGGGTGAGAGTAACGTATGCCATAGTCTTGTACACTTAAAAATGCCAATGATGAATTTTATGTTGTGTATATTTTAAAATTAGGTGGTGCCTGTTACCCACGATTCTAGGAGGCTGAGGCATGAGCATCATATAAGACAAGCCCAACCTGGGCAACCTAGTGACTTAGACCTTGTTTCTAAGTAAGGACTGGGATGTCACTCAGTGTGAAGGCCTGGGTCCCACCCCCAGCATGGGAAAAAACCAATGAACAAATGACCAACAACAAAGAAAGGGCAGGCAAGGTGCACATGCCTGTCACCCCAGCACTCAGGAGGCTGAGGCAGGAGGATCGCTGTGAATTCAAGACCAACCTGGGCTACAAAGTAAGCCCAAGGCCAGCCTGGACTGCACAGCGAGACCCTGTCTCAAAAAGACCAACCAACAAAAACAATAAAGAAAATCCCCAAATTTGAAAAATTCATTAAAAAATGCAGTATCTTTCAGATATTATCCCAATAATGCAAAGATGGTTCAATATATTTTAAAAAGCCCCTCTCAGTCTAATTTACCACTTTAAAAAAATGCAGAGTTTTCTGTTTAATAACCAAACCAAAATATTAACAATAAAAAAAAAAATCTGCCAGATTAAAAAAAAAGAAAAGAAAAAGAAAATCTCATTCTTTCCAAGCAACAAAATCCTTTTCCTAGTCCAGTTACATAATAAGGCTGACGTTTGCCACTTGGTAACGGGCAGCCAAATTCTATTTTGCTGTCTGCGTGGAACTTCTTAGCCAAATGGCTTTTAGGGGTGCACAGTTCCACCCAGAACCGTCTGCTGCCAGCATTTCTAGGGTGGAGGTTTGTGTCTGGAGTTGGCCAAGGTGGGGCTCAGATTCTAGCCGTCTTGGACCCTTGGGCGCTGTTTTACCTTTTCCTGCCTCTGTTTCTTTCTCTGTCCCATGAGTCAGGAGAAAGTTGAGCCGAAGTCTAGCGTAGTCCATAGTTTTTCTTCTTTTCTCTTCTCCCTTTTCGTTTTATTTTAAGACAGTCTTGCCGAGTTGCCCAGGTTGGTCTCAAGCTTGTGCTCCTCCTGCCTCAGCCTTCTGAGTAGCTGAGATCACGGGTGTGCAGTGCACCTGGCCAGAGGTCTGGCCTTAAACCTCATACACACAGAGCAGACGAGAACGACAAGAGTCACATTTATTGACCACTTGCTGTATTCCAGGCACTGTTCCAAACCTTGCACGTGGATTCTCTAGAATCCCCAACTTTTCCTAAGAGATGGTAAACAGAGTTAGGAGTCCCGCTTTCTTATTCAGTACATTTTTTTCTTTTTAGTTGTATTTCTGATGCTCAGAATAGTGCCTGCTATACACTAGGTGCCCAATATGTATATGAATAATTAGGCTATAGGATTTAGGCTGGGTGCAGTGGTATACATCTGTAATCCCACTTCCTTAGGAAGCTGAGGCAGGAGGATCACAAGTTCAAGGCCAGCCTGGGCAAGTTAGTAAGGCCCTATCCTAAGATACAAAAAGGACTGGGGTGCAACTCAATGGCAGAGCACCCGAGTTCAGTCCCTGCACTCGGGGAGGGGAGGCAGGGAAGATGGGACTTAATATCTACTGATTACTGTTCTAATTCTGTCACCAAACAAATACATATCCCATTGATAACCTCAACTCACAGCACTAAGAAATGCTAAACTACCATCAAACCTAGCCAGTTAAGCCCTAGTACTAGTTTTCTTTGCTTTTTTCCTTTTAAGATAGAGGTTTCATTATGTTGCCCAGCCTGGCTTTGTGCTCCACTGTCCCTGGCTACCACTTTTTGTGGGGGAGGGGAAATCAGGTTTTTGTTTTCTTCCTTTTTTTTTTTTTTTGGTATTGAGAATCAAATTCAAGACCAGGCAGGTGCTGTGTGGCTGAGCTATATCCCTGGCCTTTTTTAAATTCACTGTGTAACACAGGCTGGCTGTGAACTCGAGATCTTCCTGCCTCAGCCTCCCAAGCGCTAGCATTACAGGTGTGAACCACCACACCTGGTCTGGCCCCCACATTTAAGTTCTCTTTTTTTTCCTTCGCAGTGCTGGGTATGGAACTCAGGACCTTTGTACCAACTTACATCCCCAGCCCTTAAAAACAGTGTTTTAAAAAAAGTTTAGGAGCTCTCTGAATTGCCCAGGCTGGACTCGTATTTATGATTCTCCTGCCTCAGCCTCCCAGAGTGCTGGGACTACAAGCATGCGTCAGCTTCCCTGGCCCCCACGTTTGAGTCTTTCTCCAGTCCCTGATGCCGTGCCCGGATTCAAAGCCTCTGTTGGTCCCTTGCAGAATCACCTGGGGTGGAGCTTGCCTATCTGTCTCTTTCCTGTCGCAGGGAGGCCCTAAAGAAGATGAAGGACGTGTACGAGAAGACACCCCAGATGGGGGACCCGGCCAGCTTGGAGCCCCAGATCACGGAAACCCTGCAAAACATCGAGCGGCTCACGTTGGACGTACAGAAGTATGAGGTAAGGGCCGGGGCCCTGGGGAGGCCGGCCGGCTGAGTCACTGGGGTGGGCCGGATGGCCGGGCTGGGGGAGGGCCCCAGCTGTTTCTCATCACAGCCCTGGGTGTGCATGGGTGATCTCAGGGAATCTCCGGGTCCAGAGCCGGTGACCTGGTGGCGGCCTGGGCTGGAACCGATGTCACGATCCCGTCCCCAGGCTTGGCTGGCGGAAGCCGAGAGTCGAGTCCTGAGCAACAGAGGGGACAGCTTGAACCGGCACAGCCGGCCTCCCGACCCTCCAGCCAGCGCACCCCCAGACAGCAGCAGCAGCAACAGCGGCTCTCAGGAGAACAAGGAGAGGTGAGCAGGTGGCCAGGGCACGGGGTGGCCTCGGGGACCGGGAGGCTGGTCTCTATCTATGCGTTTCCCCCCACCGAGCAGCTCCGAAGAGCCCCCCTCGGAAGAGGGCCAGGACACCCCCATCTACACAGAGTTTGATGAAGACTTTGAGGAGCCCACGTCCCCCATAGGCCAGTGCGTGGCCATCTACCACTTCGAAGGTGAGGGCAGCGGGCGGGCTGCGGAGGGCCCCCACGGTTGCTCTGGGGTACTTCTGGCCAGGATCTGTGGGAATAGACCGAAATCGGAGCCCTGGGCTTTCTCCCCGGCAACAGGGTCCAGCGAGGGCACCATCTCCATGGCCGAGGGCGAGGACCTCAGTCTGATGGAGGAGGACAAAGGAGATGGCTGGACCCGGGTGCGGCGGAAGCAGGGAGGGGAGGGCTACGTGCCCACCTCCTACCTCCGAGTCACGCTCAACTGAGCCCTGCCCGGGCGGAGGTGGGGGCTGTCGGCTGCTGCTTCTGGGCCACGGGGGGCCCCGGGACTTATGCACTTTATTTCTGCCCCCCCTGGCTTCAGCTGAGACCTGTGTAACCTTGCGCCCCCTCCCGTCCCGCCTGCTACCCGCAGTGGACCCGCTGTGCCTTCCAGCGTCGATGTACATACTCATGTTTCGAATCTTTTCCTCCTGCCGCGGGGCTTGGGCCGTTTTGTTTTATATATATATTAAAAAAATTATATAAAGTTCCTGGCGTTCTGTGCCTTTGCAGGGGATTTAGGTCCAGTACTGGAGTGGGATCCTTGGGCGTCAGCCTCAGAACTGAGGAAGGGAGGTGACCTTGGGCAAGCCCTATCCCTTTGGGGAGGGCTTTGAGTTTGAGGGTGCTTCTTTGTGACTCTGATGGAGGAATAGAGGCACCAAACTTCATTCTTCTGTATGCGCTGCGGCTTACTGAGAACACCTAGGGTTTACTGACTGCCTACTACTGTGTGCCAGTATCCTCCACCCACGATTTTGGAGTTTCCCCCCGCCACAGTCCCTGGAAAGCAGCATGTCACTTTTACGGCGAAGACACGCACAGAGAGGCCAAGGCATCAACTAGAAGTCACACAGCTTTTAAGGGGCAGAGACAAATTTGGACACTTTCTGAGTGTCCTAGCTCTGTGTGTGTATGTGTGTGCGCGCACGCATGCGCGGCGTTGTCAAAGAGTACCTGAGTTAGTCTTCCAGTGGGAGGGAGGACAGGGCAGCCCCATTCCTGGAATCTGTGGAATTTTAGGGGGCAGACTTTGGAGTTTTTTCTAGTACTGGAAGTGGAACCCAGCGTCCTCACTCGAGCCCTTTTTATTTTTGGAGACAGTGTCCCTGAGTTGTCCAGGCTGGGCTCCAATTTCTGATCCTCCTGTCTCAGCCTCCCAGGGTGCCGGTCTCTGGGTTGTCCCCGGCGGCCTGGGGCACCTGGATGCCTGTGCCCTTCTCAGTGGCCAGGCTCCAGGCGCTGTGACAGCATGCTGAGGACACGATGGAACTTCTGGAAACGCTCCTCTCTGGGTGCCCTGGCGCCCTGGCTTCCCCAGAGCAGCCTCTGCAGGAAGCCGGTGGTCAGCGCCTCCCTCAGCTCCGGATTAGGCCTGAATCCTGGGGAACAAGGTCAGTGGGCTGGGGCGGGGCAAGGCCACTCCCTGCCCAGGTCTTTTTCCTGGGGACTTTGACCCAGGAGGGGCCAAATGGGACGCCTCTGCGGGATGCTGGGGCCACTGGACGGGCAGGACGAGACTGGGGTGACAGAAAGGTCTTCAAGTGGGGGCAGCCTCAGCGGGGGCACGAGGGGGTGGGTTGTTTCAGGTGCAGGAAGTAGGGAGCCCCACCTGGAGGTAAGGTGCGAGTTCAAGGGTCCCAGAGCGACCTTGGGGTAGGAGGGGCCACTTCAGAGGCAAAAAGTGCAAAGGTCACCCCAAGGTACAGATGCGGGTAGGGATGGAGTCGGGGGCTGTCCCTGGACTGCGCTCTCCAGCTCAGCTCCCTTGAGTTGAAGGACTGAGCCAT
>PVJX010027707.1:0-24586 GCA_004027295.1 Dolichotis patagonum | reverse complement strand
GATGTGATCATTCTTTATAGCTGAGTAGTACTCCATTGTATAAAAATGCCATAACTTTTTTATCCATTCCTCAGTTGATGGGCACTTAGGTATCACTGCAGCATTTTTGATAATAGCTAAAAGGTGCAGAGAAACCAAGTGTTCATCAGTTAATGAGTGGAGAGAAAAATGAGCGTATAAACGTATATATGCATAGGAATACAATAAAATTTGGCCTTTAAAGCGAAAGGAATTCTGTCCTTTGTGACAAACATGCGAGAACCTAGAAGATATTATGCTAGTAAAATCAAAAGACACTTTGAAAAAGTATTCTACAGTTGTTTCATTAGTTTTGCAATTCTGAATTCAAACTAAAAAATATGACAATGCAATTATCATTTTCTGATTAGTGAATAGAGAAAAATATGCCTGCTGTTAAAATTGATTAAAGTTTCTAATTAATATATCAAAGAAAACACTGTAAATGAGAACTTGATTATAGATTTATTATTGGTAAGAGAATAATTAGTAATAGAAATAGAATTATATATTTGCATTATGTTGACACCCTTCATAGAAGTTGAGTTTCTTTCTTTTATATTTATTCATTTATACAAATATAAAAACAGAGGCAAACTTAAGATGACACTATTTGTATGAGGAAGAAAAAAATCCTGTAAATCACTTTGCGAAAACTATTATGCTCCCGTGCTTTGGAAAAAGTTTTAAGAGCCAGGCATAGTGGTGCATGCTTGTAATCCCAGCACGTAAGAGGCTTCCAGGAGGATGGTTGCAAATTCGAGACCAGCATGGGCTACAAAGTGAGTTCAAGGCCAGTCCAAATTGCATGGTGAGACCTTGTCTCAAAAAGGAAAAAAAAATTTAGCCAAATATTTAATTAGTAATATTTTCTTTATATCTTTAATGACCTGCATGAGTTTCATTTATTTAGGTGCCTCATGTCTATATGTTTGTTAAATTTGGAATGACTGAGGTGGTCTTTTTTAAAAATTTTATTATTATAAAGTATTAGTAAAGGAGGGATCTTAAAGATGAAGTTCAAAGTCATTCTTTTTCAGATAGGGTAAAAGTTAAGAAATGATGGTCTCACTGAGCAGGGTTAGTGCCAACTGGCACAGTCCGAGCTCACCAGCGCTCTGCATTTCACCAGTCTTTTAGTGTAGTCACCTCGTCCTTTGCAACTACTTTTTCATTATTAGTTGGAACAGCGTGATTGGCATAAAATGAGAATCCTAAATAAATTGTCTAAGCTGGAATGAATTTCTATTTAGCTCATATAATGAACTCTTTTAAATAGATGTTTCTGTCATTACTTCATTGAGATAAGATACTGTCTAAATTATGTATTAATTAAAATATATTTACTCTCAACATTTAGTAGTGCAAAAAAATTGATGAAATTGGCAAAGTAAGCCAAATAAAAATTCATTTTTTATGTTAGAAACTTTATTTTGACCTCATAATTCTGTTTCACTTTTATTTTGGCTCTTTACGTTTTTTGTTATTTAGATAATATATATTGTGTATAAATATATACACTACATATTTTACAGAATATTTCTATGTGTATTTTTCCAAATAAAAGTGTTCTAATATTTGTTCATAAACAGAATGACTATGTATTGTGAAATCTAGTCTCTCATCAATTAATACCAATGTACACAATTTATATTCTAGTCAAAATAGCATTTTTTAGAATATTACCTATTTATACAAATTATTTGCATCAATTTCCACACTGACAAATATCAACAGCCAAGTACCTCATTTCATTCTGTATTTTTTTAACTTGTGAGAATATATTTTCATTTAGACCCACATCAATATAAAATCCCCATCTTACTTTTGTCTTTAACAATAGAGGATGAATACATTTTCAACCTTAATTGCCTTTTATGTTCAAACAACTTTCTAATAATTTGAGAAATTTAGTTATCTGAAAAAGTCGATAATTTAAAAGAAAAAAGATTGTAAATAAACTGGTTTGTTCTTATGAATTGAAAATATGATTTTTTAGATTAATACACTGTTGTTTTTAACTATGATTTTTTTATCTCACATTTTCATGCTACATTAAACCAAAGATCCTAAACAGTATCTTCATTTCAGAGATGTACCAGCTTATGAAAACAACGGTATATTTAGACTACCTATTACAATGGAAATACCTAAGTCATCAATAGCAGAATTTATATTTTGAGGATTCACCACTTTTTTATAATTTTATTTTATTTTATTTTATTTTTTTTGTATTATTGAACTCATGACCTTGTGTTTGCCAGGCAGGCTCTTATGCTACTTAGCTAAATCCCTGCCTGACGATTTATCCTTCATTTAAAACTAAGTAAAATCTAATGCAAAATTAAAATTTTCAATGGTCACAAAAATAATAATTTACAATATGTAATACTGAAATACAATTATTTCCAGTAATTACCTATGGTATTTAAAACTGAAATAAAATTATTTCCTGTAGTCATTTATAGTATTTAACATTACAATTATCTCCAACTAGTAGAACTGGAAGTCAATATAATTTTTGAGGAGATAATCAACAGGTAAATTTTCTTGATAGAAAGTAGATAGCTTTTTTTCAGTTTTATTATGATGCCTTTAAATGACATTATGTAAATTTATTTTTAAAATTGTGCCAGTTTGTTAGGCTGACATATAATCATTTATCTTCTTTCAACAATAAATTTAAAAACTGAAAATATTTAATAAGTGGCATAAGTATATCATGGGCCACAGAGTTGTACTGAAATAGAGTCACCATTCGCCTGAATCCATCTAAAACATTTTACATCATCATGTTTTCCAGATGCTTCATCTGTAAGTATTTCTATAAATGAAAAGAAATTGTCAATAGATTTAATAATAGTCCAGAAATAAACACTTTTTACTGATTATTCAATTGATTCAAATTCAAATTTCCTTCAAATATTTCAAGAAATGCATAAGCAAAAAATTATTCTGTACGTGTTCTCTTTACATTTCTGCCAAAGATAGAGATTTTTGCGTTTCATGTAAAATTCAGCAAAAAATATTCCTAAATTTTCCATAAATGTTAGCTCCTATTAGCACAAAATAAAGACTTTTTAATTAACTTTTTAGTGTATTTGGTGTGCAATTTTCTGCTATATGTCCAAGCCCAGTTCATGTTCTGATGTGAATCTAGAGTTGTCTATAAATGTACTGCTCCCAGCATGAACAATGAGAAATTCTAAGATTAGAGTGATAAAAAAATAAAATAAAAGTATGGCATGCATATTGGTAGGGAAACCTAGATAGGCAGGCATAGAGAAGGTCAAACAGTTTACAGAAAGCCGGCAGACTCTTCTGTGGTCCCTCAGATTTTAGCCTCGAGCTGTCAATTTTAATGTTTTGTTCACCCTCAGGCACATTGTGAACTACTGCAACTGTGAAAATATGTCTTACTTTTGTTAATAGTTTAATTTCTGACCTAAGTATTAAAGAAATAATATCTTCTAAAATTTTCTTTTCTGAATAAGCAATGTATCTTTCTTAAAGAATATTTGAAAATAAATAAATATTAAACATGAAAATAAGATGCCTGTATTCCATATAATCACACAGCATTTGAATTTCTTTATAAATATATTTACAATACATGTATAAACACATGTATGTTTGTATGTACACATCATTAGTATTAAAGATACTGATAAAAACATAATGTGTAAACTGAGTCCAAAAATCGTAACTATATCTCTTAATGAGTTGATAGACTGAACGCACTTGTATAACCACTAGTCATTACAATAAACAGAAATTAATAAGCACTGCAAAAGTCTAACCTTATGATTATCACAGCCCACTTTCTATTTTCTTCACCAAAGGACCCTGTCCTGACTTACATCACTATTGGTTATAACTGGTTTTTTAAAAAATTTATATAAATGGAATACTATGGTTTGTACTATTTTGAGTCAGAATTATTTGACTCAAACTTCACTCATGTGGTTAGTAGTAGTTTGTTGTCTTGGTCATGTATATCGTACTGCACACAGAAAACACCATATAAATATCCACTATTGGTGGATATTTGGATTTTTTCCAAAATTTGGCTATATAATGCTCTTTAGAGGCTCATTATGCATATCTTTAAATAAAATTTTAATTCAATTTTAAATATTATAAATCATACAGGAGTAGCTATGTGAATTTTCAAATAGTCCACTGTTTTACCCAGATTAAGAAATAATTCATTACCAGAACCAAACATTTCCCTGTTTTGCATGGTAATTTTTTAATGACTACTGATTATTTTGTATGAAAAAAACCATAGAGACTTGGAATAAAGTTATATTGCTTTAAAGAGGATATACTTTAGTGTCTATTAAAATAAGGGTGTTTCACCTTAATCTAATCGGGGTTGAATGTCAGGTTTAAATCTGAGGAAAGCCTGGTTGTTTTGTCAGACAGATTCATTCATATACTACAGAATTTCAGTGACCTCAACAGAATGCATAAGATCTCTGTATCACCCTTTTTTTCTTGGCAAATTTTAATCACATCCCCCGCCATGACATCCACAGACCTTAAAATCACCCATCGTTAGTCACTTTTTTATGTTCAGCTTTTTAGTCTCATTCCCAATTATCTGGTTATCAGAAGGACTTCTACTTATTTTCTTCTCTTAAAAAATGGATAAATTTCTCATAGCAGTTTTCTTGATGTTCCTTCCTTGATTATAACCAACTCATTGGTTTGTATATTTTCTGGTGGCAGCAGAAAAATTTTTAACTTCTAAGTAGTATCACTTCTTAGTATGTTTACCTGATTGCAATTGCAATTCCCTACATGTTCATAAAGTAATAATTTTGTAAGTGAAATGTATTCACCTTCTTTGCTTGAATGTAAATCTTGAATATTACTAAGATAATAGTTACTAATATTAACTTAGTTGACAGCATTTATTTTTATGACATAGTATTTTATAAAGTATGTCTTTTAGTTTTAAATGGTGAAAAATATAAGTGTAAAAGCTATAATAGTAGTATATTTCCGTTAAAAACACAAGCTGGTAACCCATAAAATGTAAATAAGATAAAGGTAAAATCATGTTCTAAAGCATAAGTCTCCAAGAACTACTTGACATTTTCAAGATTGCTTGCTCTTTAGTGTCATCGTTTGCTTTTCCTGTTTGTTTTTGAGGTACAAAAATCATAGGCTGCTTTGTCTTCTCCCTTTTTTCTCTTTTGAAATAAAAGACTGGGGATATAAATGTGGCACATGTCATACAATGAAATACCAATATGACCACTAAACAATTTGAAAAAAAAAAACAGCTCTTCTCACATTTAATCTTTTTTTTTATTTTTTTCTTCAAGACCTCAACTGCCACAGTAAATGTGGTGGTAACAGATGTCAATGATAATGCTCCGGTGTTTGATCCATATCTGCCTAGAAATTTATCTGTGGTAGAGGAAGAAGCCAATGCCTTTGTGGGTCAAGTCAGGGTAAGTTGAATGCATACATACATAAATATAAAACATAAATATAAATTTATATTCTTTAAAGTATGAAATTTCTTATATTTTCATTTTGAAAAAAAATAAAGCAAATGTAATCTATTATACACCTGCTGAATATAATTCAAAATGTTATATACCATACAGATTTAATTTATTAAGCATCACGATCATGCTTTATTATTTAAATTAAATATTAATTAGGTTAATATTTAACTAGCATTAGGTTATTCTTATTTCATATATGGTTTTCTTTTTTAGAGAGCTATAGAATTCAATAGACCATCAGCTCTGGACGCAGACATATACAAATATAGATGTGAACCTGTTTGATTTTTTCACACAGATCTTTAGCTTCTGTGTGGCCTGTTATTCAGGCACACTTTTTGGTTAGCATTCTCAGCCTTCATTTGTAAACACGTTCTTCTGGCTCCTGCGTGGATGTACTAGACAGTTTTTGCTGTTCCGTTAGTGAATAATTTTTTTTTCCATTAAATCATTGTCAGTGTTTCTTTAGTTGGACCATGCTTGGTGTTGAACATAGAAACACAAGTATTTTGAAGAATCTGCCTGAGAAGAGGCATCTGCATGGTCTTAAGGACTACTCCTCAGCTTTGCAGCACTACGATGACATACCTGAGGCAACACACTTTATGAAAGGAAGAGTTCATTTACTCAACATTTTGTAGGTTCAAGTTCCAGCACCATTTGTATGGTCCTCTGGTGAAGGGAATACCTCAGGGTAGGATTAATAGCAGCACAAACCATTCGTATATTAGCCAGTAACAAACAAAAAGAAAGAGACTGAGGTCTAGCATTCATTTTTGAAGCTTATCATCAGTGGCCTAATGATATCACACTGGACCCAATTTCTTAAAGGTTCCATCGCCTCCTAATTGTGCTACCCTCAGAACAAATTCTTTATACCTGGACCTTTAGGGAACATCTATCTAAGCCAAAACGCAGGAAATAATTCTGTGTAAAAGAGGCCTAAGCTACAGAGGTATCCCAAATCTAACGCTGAGGGGCCTGATTTTCTCCTGTTAACTCTCTTCACTTTTTCACAGAAACCTTAAGGGTGCTTTTGAAGTGATGTTTCCCTATACCTCTGCTGCTCTAACAATCTAACAGAAGATCTCGATTGTAACCCATCCTTTTCAGGATGCAGAAGTTGACTCTTTCTTTAAATACCATCATAGAGATCTCAAGATTTTCAAATCATGTCTTGAGATTTTCCTTTGCTAATTTGAGACGTTTCCTTTTTTCCCTTTAGTGAACTGGCAATGCTTACAACAGCAATCACTTAGACAGTCATTGTCCTTATCATTCTCTCTTGGCTATTTAAATCTTGAAGATATTTCATTTTAAAAATCCTCTTCATTTTTAAGCTGCTTCAGTTCACTTTAGAAAGAATATGCATCATCAAGATGTTACATGATGCTGTGTTTAGTTGTTGGTAACTGACCAGCAAGCAGTTAAACTTTAGAGGTTTCCAAGGAAAAAATGTCCAGAAAAAAATATTCTGGTACAATTGTTTTCAGACATTCAGATAAAGTTAAGAGGTAATGAAGTTTTTAAGCCAAAGTAGGGAAAGAAGAAGAAAAGAAAAGTAGAACATTAAGCAGGAGAGAAATTCGCCCACCAAAGCGATTGCCCTTATACCGGCTGTCATAGAACAGGAATCAATCTCAAGGGCAAACTCAACAAAAAGATATCAGATCATGGCCCAACAGGATTCCTCTTGCAAAGTGATAGAAATGAACAATTCAGAGACATTCTTTTGCATCAGATGCTGTGAGACAGGTTGGCAAATTTTGATCTTTAATTTATACATCACAAGTGAGTAGAAAAATTCTAATGCAGGAAAATTAAGGGAGGCTGTTAATCAGATGCTAACTGATAGACTTTGGCCAGGAAAGTACAAGATTCTCTAAGGAAGTGAGTGGGTGCTGATACTATCTCTTCTACCAAGCAAACAATGTGACAAAATCTACACCAGGGGCAGGTATAAATGATAGTGGAGGTATTGATTCTAAAATTGGCTCATAAATGTTGAATACTGATAATAGGCAAGTTGGGAATGGTTGGAGATTGCTTAGAGAAAATGAAAAGAAAAATGTAAGGGAATAGAGAAATGAAAAAATGAGAATTGTAAGACATGCCATATTAATAAAAATTCATGCCATATTTTATAAGATGAAATAAGAATCATGAGTAGTCTGAGGTTTAGCAAATCAGATTTGTGTATTATAAAGATTATTCCTAGAAATCTAGGTGAAACATAATATCCCGATAATGTGTGACTTACACTAGTGATACTAATGATTACATTAATTTAGTCAGTCAGTCTATAATGCTTTGTTTTAAAACAGACAAGTTATTTTAGTCTACATCGGTACCTGTATAAAACAAATATGCACTGAAATCATTTTTAAAATTATCTTTTCCAATTTCTTAATTTATTTAGAATTTAGAGTATATCATTATGTGGTATATATAATTAAAATCTAAATAATAAGATTCACTTTTAGTCATCTTTTTTCTTATTTTTAGCACTTTTTCTAGTGATTTTTGTTCCTAAAAACTTATACTAGAACCATTTTTTATTAATTTTATGTTCTTAAATTAGATGCCTAATGTTCTCCAAAATACATTTCAGTATTTATTGGAAATTGAAATATGAATCCTAGTACTCACAATTTGATACATTGTAGTCATTCTATTCTTTAGGCAATAATACATGTTCAAAACCTTTATAAGATTTTGAAATTACAAAAGAAGAGGAAAATACCCAAAACAGGCTGTATCCAACTGATTCTGCAGTTTCACAGAATCTATAATGTTCTTAAAATGGAATTTTGATGCATCATAATGGTCTCCTGTTGCTACCTAATGATAATTATGTAATACATTAATTTCACTAAATGACTCATGCTCCTCTTGTAAAACTTAATTTTAATTGTCACTAAAACTATTAAGACATGCTTAAAACCAAGTTACATATGCTTAATTACTGTACTGAATTTGAATTATTGGTTTGTGTTTGTGTTCTAATGATATTTTAATATGAATAATCCGATATTTGTACTCAAAAGCCAAAGGAAATTTTAATTTATTTTTTTGAGGTAGCCTTGTAGTAATAAAACTTATTTACTGGCAAATAATTCAGAAGAAGATTAAGTATATAGATTATATGCAGCAAAAAAAATTATCCAGCTTGGTAAAAAAGTAAACTGCTAACTCAAATTATTTAATAAAGCTCTTATGCTTCAGAACGTTCAGTATTCCAAAAGTAGAATTGAAAATTTCACCAATATTTTCAAAGACCTTGCAGTAGCAGAATAGTAAAAACTACAAGTTGTGCACAGAATGACCTAGTGAACACAAAAAGAATATGCTCTATGTCATGTCAAAGGAGTGATATAAATTATTGACTGAAAGTTCTAGGAGACATTGCAGTGGACAAAGGTGACCAGGACAGCATACATGGCAAAAAAAGAGCAGTCTCAGTTCTTTGTGACCTATGTAGTCACATTCTTGGTTTGGAAAAGACAGAAAAAAGAAATAGACCAGTCACAAAGAGGTGATGCACAATCAGAACGAGCCAGAGACACAGTTTGAACACACTAGACCAGCAGCCTGACAACAATGGAAGATTGATTTGAAGTGGTTCTGAAAAAAATTATAGAAACTTATTTAACTCGGTCTTACACAGTAGTGACTGAGTTTATCCATATGGTATTTGGTTTAGAGTTGTTCACAGTATTTTATGGGAGGACTAGAAGGATTTGGATTATTATTCTAGCTGGACCATAAACATGCCATTAATTCATCTCAGTATAGGTCCTAGAAACATGATGCTTCACCCGGGCTACTGTAGAGTAGTGGTGATACCAGAAGATGCCCTCTAACTGGTTTTGTCCAATCATAAACTGACTAATCTGCAACTATGGCTTTAGGTCTCTCCAAACTCAGCTTAAAGGACCAAATTTTTGCTAATTTGTGAGACGTACAACACCGTGCATTATATAACCTCTGTAAAGGGCAACTGAGCCTTTGCATAGACTGTTTCTATGACACTTTGGAAACCGTGCCCAAATTTACACTCACATTTATTTGACTCTGTTTTATGACTTCTAGACTCACCAAACTGGAAACTCAGACTTCTCCTCTTACCTGCTAGCCCTTATTAATGCTTACTTTTTTTGTATATCTTGGTGAAAGCCCCACTCCCTTACCTCTGAGTTATCATTGCACTAGATCATATAGCTCTGTGATTCCACATCTAGCATCACAATATACAGAACTTTATGAACAGTGAAAGCCTGGGTTCTGAATGCATTTTGAGTTCAAATCTAACTTATCAAAATGACTAATGTGATCTCAAATAAGTAATGTAGTCTCTCTGGGTTTGGGCTCCATTATCAGCAAAATAGGAATAATAGAATTTTGCATAGTGATGGAAGGGATTATGAGCATGTAATATATGTACCCACTGAGCATAAAGGAGAGTGAATTTGTCCTTTTACTTCAGCACATTTTGCCACCCTAGTTGCTTCAGTGCCTTTCTGTGTGTTTATGTGGGGTGAGTGGATGCTAGGACAGCAAAGCTGGGGGAGGAAGCCTTTTAGCTCATACCAGTATCTTACTAAAGATTTTATTAAGGGCTTCCATTCTCCAGATTTAGAACTAATTTCTCATCTTCATTTATCAGAGTAATTCAGGTATAAAAACAAATCCAACAGAAGAAGTACACTTGGGAACAATATTATACATTAAGATTTAATAAGAATAATTCTCATGCTGAACTAATTGATTCCTTTTAACCCTAAGTTACAAAAATAGAACCTTGACTCAAAATATTCTCTGAGTTCTAAAATAAAGGAGGCTGAAATTATTTAACCTGAAACACAAATATTTTCTGTATGTGAGATGTGCACATTAAATCTTTGTCATAGTGGTAGTTCAGATCTAAACCTTTAAGCGCTTTAAACATCATTAGTAAACTGCAGTGTTTAAGAAAGGTAATGATGGTGTCATTTAAAAAAAAAGAAATTGATGTTCCTTTCAGCCACACAATTTAATCTGGAACAAAAATAAATCTAAAACTCAGCGGTCTGTCTCTGATTAATGTAGTTGTTGTCTCCCTGTGTGGGGTTCTGAAAATGAAATAGAGGTGGGGAACTTTATGGTATTTTCTTTGTTTTTTGTAGCTCAGCATGATAGTCAACGATGCCACAAACTATAATATTTCTTTTTTAAGTGGACCACAAGTGGGGAATATTATAGGTTCTCTTGTTAAATCAGTGTAATACAAATAATATAATTCATTTGAGTAAAGAAAAAACATAAAATTTTAAAAATCCGTGATATCTATTTTAATGCTACTACCTAAAATATTTATAATGGAAATTTCTCTCTTTCATGGGTATTTTTAAACTTGATCTTTCAGGTATTATTTGGCAGTATATATCTAGATTCTGAATGTTATGGATATATTTTTATAATACTTTTTTATACCTACCTTTCCATCAGTTTTACTCCTGATACCAGTTATTAGAATAAACACATGTGCATATATTTTTATGTATGTTATACATAAATATTTATAGTTCAACAATCCCAGATACACAATAAATGGTACCGTCTACAAGACCCAAGGTCATCTCTTTATTGCTAAATGTTTTCATTTTCACTGTTTTGTTTGCAGCGGATCTCTCTCCATCTTTGACAGAAGACTGCTAGCTTCTGTTTTTCACATTAACTATGTTTTATTCTTCGTCTTCCCTTATCTGTTTGCTCCATAAATTCTGGATTTTAGAAATATCTTTTAAATTGTTTTTCTGACTGTGCATTCCTTTTGGGAAATCTCACATTAAAGCTCACATCTTTAATTACATTGAGACCCTGCAACTTCCCACAGCTGGCACTTTAGCCACTTCCCCTTTAAGCTATAACCTCAAATAGACATTTATCTGTAACACAGACCCACCGGGATGTCCTACGGGCGTCTCAGTTACAACAAGATTGAGCTCTTATTTTCACTTTCCCGAGAAAATATTCTTCCTTCTCAAGTCTGCACCTGAATTAATGAATCATCCTCTGTCCACTACATCCAAGCCACATGCAGGAGTGTCATCTAAGCTTTCACTTTTTCCCCTACTCTCCAGGGACAGTCAGTCACCAGGAATGCTAAGGTTACAGGTGGCAAACTGGTCTCACATAGTCCCCTTTGTTTCCTGTGAATAGCCTTAGAGTAGCTCTCATTAATTTTCTCTTGAACTATTGCTACAATTCATCGATGATTATCATGATACTAGGCTTGATACATCATAATTATCCTCAGTGTAAAGATCTCTCTAAAAATAATGTTCTGCGACAACAGAGATTCTTACTCTTCATGCAGCAAACAAGACCGTCCTCCTACCTCCCTTCTCTCACAATTGCTTTGACAGCTTTATCTCCAGCCATCTGAAACCTTCTTGAAATCCTGAATACTGTTTCTCAGAAATCTCCTGTTTCTTTGCTTCTACACATATCTTTGACTTGATATCCTTTTTCTCTATTTTAATTTAGATTTAAAATATCCCTTGAAAATTCTGGTCCTACATAATCTTTCCAGAAAATCTTTACTGAATGTTCCCATATCTTAATTATCTCTTACTTATAATCCCATACTGGGTACACCTTTTTCTTGGTATTTGCTGAAGTATATTGATACTATCTGTTTAGCCAGATTTCTTGGCAACAGTGACTTTGCTGTATTAAGCTTAGAAATTTCTCTACCTAGTCTAGTGTTTGACTTTTCCGAGAATGCTAAATTGAATTATCTTTAATGTATTGAAGATACCTAAAAGCAAAGTTTTGTACTGAAGATTTATAAACTTTTAAGGAGATATAGTGTGTGTGTGTATATGTATATATATATATATATATATATATATATGTCATACCTCTTGTACAAACATAATTACGAATAACTTCTCTTTGCACAAACATACTTACAAATAACTATCTTCATTCATGGTGTGTCAAACTTTCTGCTAATCAAGTGTAGCTTTAGTCTATTTCATTGTAGCCTTGATCGGCACTTTGTTGATATTAACCATATTTCCACATGTTTAATTACTGTTTTGAATTTCCTATTTTCCAAAATATCTACTGAAGTGCTTTGTCCACTTACCTATTAGGTTATCAGTGCTCTATCTCCTTTAGTGTTCTTTCTCATCTGTTGGAATTCTTTTTATATGCTAGATACGAGTCATTCTTTGTATACTGCTTTAGACAACTGTCACTCTACATCTTATTTTTCTCTTCCTTAAAAGTGGCTTTTGACACATAGCAGATTTAGTATCTTTTACCAGACCTATGTATCATTTTAATAGTACTTATTCTTTGCTCTAGTTTATGGTATATCTTGTAATATACTTAAGTTATGAATATATTCTCCCATGTTATTTTAAGAAATTTTGTTGTTGATTAGTTGTATTAGACCTAACATCTGAAATTTATTTTTGTGTATGGAGTTAGGTAGGAGTGCATTTTAATTGCCTTCTATATACTAACATTTATTTGGTAGGCATTTGTTTCCTTACTACTTTGCATGATTTTATTGTAAATCCCATCTAAATATGAACCCTTTTGTTTACATAATTTCTTTTCTGTTTTATTCTGTTTATTATTCTACTCTTACATAAATAATGCATTGTATTAATTACGTTAATTTTATAGTAAGTGCTAGTATGTGGTAGAGCATGCCCTCTCCTTTTCTTTAAATGAATTGTGATGACTATCAGTCCTTTCCTGTTTCTTTAGTTACAGTGGTTCCTTTCTGTGTCTGTAACTTACTACCATGAAAAAACAAAAGTGACCACTCATCAGCCATAAATATAGATATTGTGAGACCCTCTTTGTCTCCTTAGTGAAAACCCCTACCTGTCTGTAGGAAACAGAAACTCTCTAATGCAGCAATGTCATTCTATCTATTCTATCAAGAGCAAAGCACTCTATAATGGTCACTGCTTCCTAGTCGTCCTTCACTGTTTCTTTGAAATTGCTTTAGCATTCTAAAAGTTCGGCAAGTGTTTGACACTATGTACTAAGCCAAACAGATTCCACTGTCTTTTGTATATTATGGTACCTACTTTGCCATGAAAATGGGTCTTTGGATCACGAATAATGTCATGTGAGGTTTCATGGACAACAAGCCATCTATTTGGTGCCTGTGTATCTTGTTATTGGTTAGCACGATTGAGGAAGAAAATATATACTAATCATAGTAAAGATCAGTGCTGATGTGCTGTCAGTTCATTTGATTTGACGTTTTTAAGTCATATAAATCAAGTAATATCATTCTTGACTTTAGGAGCACCTTGATTGTTTAGTCTCTCTCATAAATTCCCCCAAATAGAGCTCTCTAACAGCTTAGTGGTGTTGTTTTCTGACATTTTATCCATTTGCCTCTGATGTTTAGAGTATTTTCACCAGGATTCTGTACTCAGAATCCAGTATTCTGTCATTAACATCGACACTAAGGAAGACAATTCTCTAGCAGTATTCACTGCCCTCTGTGCTGGCATAGAGGACCACCACTCAACTTTCTGGCTTCACATGTCATTCTGTACTGTTTCAGAGAACAGAGAGTAACCTGCACTATTTGAAGGAAAAGCTGACAGGTATTTTCTTCAGTCTTAAGCAATAAAACACCAAAATGATCTTTCTTTGAGCCTTTGCTTCATTCTCCAAATTTATGTCAATACATTTTCAGCATCTGTAACAATTAATTATAGATTAATGTTTTTCATGAGGTTCTCAGGAACTATCTCATAATTTACCTTACAATCACTCTAGACGTCCTTACCACAATCACAAGAAACTACATTTATATTAATAAACTCACTTTAGTATGATATTGGATTTAGTTGTTCCTAATTTCCACTAATAGCAAAGGTGAATTTTTCACTCTATATGGTTGTAAAGTGCTTCCAACCTTATGTGTCCAGACCTCTTTCTTCTTTCAGCACTCAGTTGGTATGGTATCTATGCCAAGTCTATGGGTATCTCTTTCTTTGTAATTATTCCTTGAGAGCTTTAACCAATATTTTAACATATGTTTTATCTTTCCTACCCTTAAGTTAAATAAACTCACTAAATTTAATTTACTTTCATATTTATTTTTAACAGTACCCATTTTATTATGTTCCTTTTTGAGAAAAAAAATCTCTTATGATTTGTCCCTGGAACTAGTAATATATCGAATGAGTTTTTTCATAAGCCCATTCGTAATGTAACTCATATATACGTAATTATGTATTCTAATATATATATTGTTATATGGTACATACACATATCTATAAAATATATTTTTTGGTACAAGAAATCGAACTCAAGACCTTGTGCTTGCCAAGCAGGTGCTTGTGCTACTGAACTATATCTCTGGCCCCCTTTAAAACATTTTTTAGATAACTTTTTTTTTTTTTGTTTTGAGAAGGAGGCTCCTCGTGTGGTCCACCTAAATTATGTCTCACCTTGTTTTCCTGGTTATATGAAACAGATTTGCAGGAACACTTTATTTTTATATATAAGGGTTACACTATGTTGCAATAATAAAGTTAGTATTCACAAGGAACGTCTAATTTAGCTTATGTAGTTTGTCTCTACCAATCATTACTATTTCAGTACATTTAGAAAGAAAAAATATCATTATGATTTTGTCCAAGAAATCCAACCTGATACCTGTTTTTCAGCTGTTGCAAAGGTATTCTTGTGAACACATTTTAAAAAATAAAATTATTATTATAATACCTCAGAAAAAATTTTAAATGCCAAATTATCAGTCAATTTACAAAAATGACCAAATTTTTACTTGGACTAAAATGATTATAATGAAAAGCAGTCCAGAGGGCCTTAGCAAGGGAAAACATAGCTGACAATATTTCTGACATGAAGTTTAAAATAGGTCAATGTCACTGAGCTGATTAAATTGTTCTACAATCATTTAAATTTTAGAGCGAGTTGAAAATAGCCAACTATTCAACCACAATTATTTTAAAAAACTGCTATATTGTGAGGCCAAATATGCTTCAAATTGATCGACCTTTGGAGCTGAATTTAGCCATTGTGTCTGGAAGCGCAGGACTAACTGTGACAGTTGACCACCTGGCTATTCTTTTGCAGCTAAAACTGAGCTTTGGGGTATGATATATTTCTCTTTGACTTCTTTTATTATTTAATTAAACAGTATTCCCTAGGACATAAAGGAAACATTATGAACAGGAATAATGACAAAATAAATGGAAAACAGCAGAATTGTGAGACAACTAAAAGATATATTTGGTGAAATTTACTGACTCCAGAAACTACTGAGCATTTCATTATAGATATAAAGATTAAACAATAAAACAATGCTATCACAAAATTGATTATTTGTGAATTGCTTCACTTTGGGTTAATTTAGCCAAGGGGAGAAGAGTTTAATGCTGATAGGAAGAATAACAGGAGGCACAGAAGTAAAGACTTCAGGGGATGGAATAAGAGAAGAAAGGAAAACTGCAAATATGAAAGCAGGGAAAATTATTAGGAACACACTTTCCTCTGTCCTTTTAAATCAAACATACCTAAACAAGACAATGATTACTTTTTTCTATGAAGTTCTGGATTATTTAACTACTCTCTACTGATTCTTAGGACATGTTTTTGACAGAAGTATTTGTCTAGGAAACTTTACCCTTAATTTTATGGCTTCACTGAAAATTGGCTAATCTAAATCCCAGTGAGCTAAAAAAAAAAATCAGTATTAGTGCATTGAAGGAACATTATTCACAGGAAGACCTTAATGAATTAACATAGCTCAACAAATCCTCTTTGGTTACATAAATTTATTTGACTTTTTCAAGTGGTTTTATCATTTTCTCTTTGATTGCCCTGCAATTAGAAATCACAGTTCCCAGGACTGCAGGGATATTCATAGCTATATAAACTCTTCCCTAGACATTGTAGATAATTTGGTACTTTAAATTTTTATGTTATTAATTAATTACTCTATGCACTTGTTTATGTATTTCCTGAGACAAGGCTTCACTGTGCAGCTCAAGCTGACCTTGAACTCCCTTTGGAGGCCAGGCTGGCCTGGAACTCACAACAATCCCCCTTCTTCAGTCTCCCAGGGCTGGGATCACAAGAATGTGTCACCACGCCCAGCTTTGAGCTTTTATGTTAAAAAAATCTTTAAAAAATATTACAGAGCCATGCCATCTCATCATTCACAATTTAATTGTTCCCCATGTTTCATTTATTGTCAGCTTTTGAGTTAAGAACTGGTGTGTATAGAATCCCTCAGTCCTTTTTATACCATGTTGAAAAATATACAAATAATAATGAATAAATGACAGATAAGTTATTTTTGGAAAGACTAGATCCATTCACATCTGTGGACATTTAATCATGGTTATAAAGCTAGGAAGATATCTATTATAAAAATTGATACTGATATTATTAACTACCATGTCTAGGTGTTACCTGCATCCTGTTCTATGTGCTTTATATATTTTAGCCCATTTGGTACACATAAAATATGAGATGATTGGTTCTAAGTTTATCCCTACTATGAAAGGTTCTAAAATATGAAGACCTTTAGCAAGACTATATTACTGGCAAGTGGTAGAGTGAGTTGCAGCAAAATTCTAAATCACTTACATTTTGCATTAACCAGAGGGAGCTTTAAAGTTAAGGATAAGGCTATTGACATTTGCATTAGAGAGACTGGGTTTAATTCTATGTGAAATATTTAACAAGTCTATGATTTTACACAAATTATCTACTCTCCTTGAAACTTAGGCTCCTCATCTAGGGACTGGGGATAGTAGGTCTAATCTAACATATAGAGTTCTATAAAATGTACAGAAAATTAATAACCCTTGAACCATATTAAGAACTCTAATAGAATGACAGTGATAATAGCATTGGTGGTAGCAATACTCTTCACATGAAAATTTTGAGATACATTGTATTAAGATTAATTTTCATCTTGATTTGCCTGTATATGGTGTGCATTATTTTGCTGATTTTAATTGCCATTGGTCTCTTCCAGTTTGGCATATAATTCAGGGATTATTATTCAGTTGTCAGAATCTAAATCATTATGCCATCACGTAAGAAACATTTTTCTGTTAACTACTAAAATGCAATGAAAATTTATTTCAAAAGTTTATTGAAATCAAGATAAACAGACAGACAGATAAATGATAGATATGTCATTCTCTGGATTTGCATATATGACACCCTAAACAAAAGTTATCATAACTTATTTACTTGTTCTTAGCATGCGTAATATAGAAGTCACCACAAAATTCCAAACTTCCTAACTCGACCATATTAAAGTTATAGTTTAAGAACTGTGGACATGGACTGAATGTCATTTCTTTTTGGTTTCACAGTATTAGGCTAAGCATGTCTATTTATATATCCTCATATGTCACTGTACTTTTTCTCATAACATTCAGTAAAATACAAAATTATTTAAATGTATGTACTATTATGTTTTTAATATTTATCGTGTCCATTAGAATGTAATTTGCATGATGAAGGTTTAAAACCCTATCTTCTCTGGTTGTATAAAGAATTTATAACTGTTGTAATTTTTAAAAAGGTTATTATGTCTTAATATCTACTTTTCCCACTATAGTTCAAATGGTATGAAATCAGAAAGCACAGTACCTTGTTCTTCATTTTATCTCCACCCCTAAAATGCTGCTCATTTCAGACTAACAACAAATCTGTTTGAATAAGTGATTGAATGGAAGCATGTACAGCTAAGATAAATCAAATTGCTAGTGTAATTATTTTGCAATTTTATGCATTGTCACATTCTTTCTAAGAGTAGGGCAATAACCCTATTCAAAAAATTAGTTAATATTTATGGAGGAACAAACTCAGTTCATGTTGAAGCACTAATGTGAACAAGGGATATATTCTGCCCTTTCAAACATTAATTGGGTAGTTAAGGTATAAAAGTGAATTATTATATAAGTGCTGAAATGCTGAAGATGGCATTTACAAATTGCTGGGATCAGAGAAAAGTGAGAATTCATTCATTTTATGTTTCAGTCAGTAAATGATTGTATAAATATATTTGTACTTGTTTCTGGTAAATTTTATTTTATTTAATAATAAAAAGATTATATCTATACAATGTTTTAGGCAAGTGCTCATTGAGAAATATGTTTTTTCTATACCATATTGTATTGAGGAGAGAAATTATTTTCTTCAGTGTTTATTCATTCCTAAACATACTCAACAGTCAGCTTTCTTTGATTTCTTATTTTTAAGCTCAATGTGTTAGACACAGATTTTCTAATTTAATATTTAGTTTAAGTGTGAACTTCTACTTCATGTCTTAGCTAAATAGAGTTTCTTCTTAATTTAGTATGTATGCAATTTTAAAAGGCCCATTTATGTTACATGAAGCAACAGAATATGGTTAAGTTTTAAAGCAATTAATTGCAGCAAACATTCCTTTGTTGCCATAGACAGTTTTAAGAAGCCTACCAACATGTGTGTGCTGAAAGTGGGGATTAATTTTGCACAGAATTCAAAATTCAGATTTAAATGTGAGTCTCTGGTATTTACATTCCCCTTTTGAATCTGAAACTAGTAGATCTTGATAAAGTTTCTGCTTGCATAAATCAATTACAAGGAGAGTAAGATTATCTTTGTTTATTTTAGATGCTAGAATAATCCTTTTGAGACACATGCAGATCGAGTTTACATCATGTCTGAGACTAGCATTCATTGATGACTTAGTAGAGTGAATTTTATAATTAATATTTCATGTTTATACCAATTTTCATTGAAATTTAATTTCAGGTAATCAAAACATTTGTCATGCGAGGTAAGATTTAAGACGGGTATTGTAGCTCTTTTCTTCCCCAAAGTCCATCAACTAAAACATGCAGAGCCGAACAATAACAATATGTACCTGCAAGGAAGAAGGAAAACAAAAGACAAAGTATGGAAGAAGAAAGTTCGTGAGGTGGGAAGAGACAAGATTTATAGAAAACTCTGGTTTGGAGTTGGAGTTGTGCTACCTATTTGCTATACAAATTGATTAACTTATTTAAGCCCTTATAACATTAATTTTCTCTTCAGTAAGATAAAAATGATCATAGTAGCTTCCTCATAATATGATGTGATGATTAAATGAGGTAATATACATAAAAGCATTTCTCAAACTAGAATTTTGTAAGCAAGTGTTTGCTGTGTTTATGTACATACGTACGTAATCATAACCAATTAACATTGGCACTGCGTCAGCATCTGCATGCGACATGCAACTTTACAGAGCACATTTAGAAACAACATAGAAAGGCTACACAGCTTTTTTGTCTCTTAGTTTTAGATTTTAAATAAAACATTGGTACATCTTTGAGAAAAGTTAAGTGGATACTGTTAGAGAGTATATTTCATGCTCTTTAGCAGTCTGGCACCTTCTTTACTGTAACTCCTGACAACTTACACGTGCTTAGCACATGCAGACAAATTAATGATTAAAATGACAGTTTTGAAAATCAGAACAAAAAGCAATGTTAAAATTTTATCCTACATCATTTAGATTAAAGTTTACCTTTCAAAATTTACAAGCCAATTGCAAATAATGATCTTTAGTAAATAAGTGTTAGTGTAGTGCCTTAGCACCTAAATCATTTTCCCCCATGACTAAGTGGAACGTTAGATAAAAGTAAATGCATAGTTTCTGCAACATAGCTGAAGAGTAAAAGCACTGGGAATAGAAGGGAAGTTTTTATGCTAAAATGTCACCAAACTGAATGCTGAAATTACTAATAGTCTGTTGTCATGTGGGTCTCATAGTTTGTTTTAAGTTACATACTGGATGCTGGTAAATGACATACTTCAAATTACAGTCCAAGTGTTTGCATACTTTCCAGCTACCTAGGGACACTCCAAACCAGCTCCAGCCATAGCACCCATTTGGATGTCATTGACATGATGGATGAACTTTGGCTCATTATCATTTTGTTATGATGGTACAAAAACCATACAGCATCATAACAGATTTCACTCTGCTCAAACTGAGAAGAAAACAGATGACACCCTGATTCCTAGAGATTTGCAACAATTTAGGTTTATTTTTCAAATAAAATACATATAAATTCTGAGTTGCTGTATAATAATGGTACTAAACTGTGTATTTTTCTTAACTTCCATAATTAAACCAAGGAAATGATTCCAAGATGAAGTGTACATTTTTCCAGGTCATTATCCTATTTATCTCTGAATTTCAATCTGTCATGCAATTAGAACACTTCATAATGTTATGCGTAATAAAACAACTTTTCTTACCTGCACAAAGATCATAAGTACATATTATTCTAAATGAAAAATCAACCTCTGTTATTCACTGGCCATTCTTCTCTATCATCTATATAAAGTAGAAAATAACAATTCACTGTCTGGGCACTTATAAAAGCTAAAAAACTACAAGGACATAACCTCACCCTATCTAAATCTTTCATTATCAGTTAGGAATCAAGCTTAAGAAAATATGGACCAGATTTATGGGCATAGAGGTGAAAAAAGAAAACTATTAGTATGAGTCAGAAAAATCACGTTCTAGACTTTTGTAATTTTGATAATATAGTTGATTTTTTTCATTTGAAAGCAATGATCAACTGATATTACAATGGTTGTGTATTTGCATGTCTTAGTTACCTTTTCTAATTTATGAAACAGAATACCCAACACCCAGAGTTAAATGTGGAAGGATTTACTGTGTGTGTTCATCGTTGCTGGCTCCAAGGCAGGGTGGCATGAGAGAGGGGCCTTGCAGTAGAGAAATGGATCATGGTAGGCAGAAGGCAGCAAATCAGTGAAGTCTCAAGCAGCAAGCAACAAGTAACAGGTGACAGCAGCAGTCCTGTCTTTCCCTTATATTATGTCAGACTTCCTACTGTTGGGACAGGTAGTACTCACATCCAGGGTGGGGCACCCATAATCCTAGCATTGTAGCATAAATCTATCCCAGCTTCACACCTTTAATCCCAGTATCACATGCTGCAGATCCAGCCACATTTGAAAAGCCCCACCTATGATCACAAGAGACTGTGGGGGGACAACTAGATACAAGCCATGGCAATGCAGAGTTTCTTTATATTCGATCAAATAAGGAGTCTATAATCTAATTAAAAGGCAATGAATACAAAGGAATAAGATGCATCACTGATTTCGTTTAAGGGAAAAGTGATGTCTTAGCTTCTGAGAACAATGCAGAAGGACATCCACCATCTGCCAGCCTCTTCAGGTAGCACCTCAGCTACTGAAGATTCCTTTGACCAAGGTATCACACTGGTCCCATCCTAACTGATGTCTGAAAATGATATTTTGACTTAGTTCAAAAAAATCTTACCTGCAATGCTAATTCTAGAATTCATTCTTGGTTTGCAAAATGCTGCAGTTGGCCTTGTATAGCAGTTAGAGTTCTGCACAGCCCACTGCTGCTTTCTTTCTCCACATTTTGATTTCACAAGCATATCCCAATAAAGTGCTTAAAGCTAATCTGTGTCTACTTCTCAGAGAACTCACCCTGCAAACAAATGTAGCTTTTCTCTTCAAATTGTACAAAACAGAAGCTTTTGAAATCAATAATGGAAGCCTTTTTTGCTTTTATCTGGATGCTTTCTGTAAAATAAATATATGAAAGCAGGCAATATTTCCTGAGCTCGTTTTCTCACTATTTAGTTTATGATATCTCTGAAAGATTGCTTCATTGGGATTCCTGAAAGCCAGAAAGGGAAATATTCACTATGTGTGCCATAATTCACACAGTGGATATATAGCAAATACAGCCCCTTTTTCACTGTCTTCTTCCTTCTATCTGAACATTTTTATGAGGTGCTCCTCTGGGCCCACAGACTTTTCTAATGGTTTTATGACTCCCCAGTATCATACTCATCCAAGTCTGCACAGACAGATTTCTGTCAAAAGCAATCAGTCTTTATGAAAGTAGCTGGAGTAATGTTTCCTCTGGGCAGACCAAATCAAAGTGGCACACACTTGTCGTGTTAGATGGGAGCTTTGGTCTCCATTTAGACTTTACAGACTGTAAGTCTGAAATAAGTCAGTAACTTTCTTCTTTATTATCTTTGTGGACAGATTACAGAGTTGTGGTTTCTCAGAGTAATATATTTTTTAAAAAACTGAAATTTCTATCTGATCTTTTATTCCAGACTCCAGTTTTATAATATCATTTAATTCTACAGGCTGCACTCTTCCTATAGAGCAATAATGATCCACAGACCTAATATTTCATAGACTAAATCTCATTATGCTCACAGATGATTTCTGCATGGTCAGTGGACATTAAAGGTTTTTTTTTTTACTTTTTGACTTTGTACTGGCAGTAAAACAAAGTGTATGTACTTTTGAAATTTGTCTGTGCTTTTTAATATCCAGTCTGGCTTATTGCTCTTATTTAATGTAAAAAAAACTTGAAATATTCAATAAGATAGTCTGAGTTTCTGTTCAACTTTGATATAGATAGATAGATAGATAGATAGATAATTTTATATTATGGTATGTAGCACAACCATTTGCTCCCACATTAAAATAAACTGAAATTGCATAAGACTTGTTGCAGGTACTCTATCTAACATGTTTGCAATTATTTCTAAAATCTATAGGATACAGGAATGCATGTTGGAAAGATACAAAACTAGAAACCAATGAGCAGGCCAGAATCAGGGTCCATAATTTCTGAATATAAATGGAGCTCTATATTTGGTGTAACCCAACTCCTTTTATGCATGAGCATAGTCTGTGCCTGTTACGTTCTCATTGTTCAGACTCAGTATCCAATCTCTGAAATCTAAGGACATGTCTATTTTGGCTTGTGGGTACAGTCCCTGGTTGACCCACTCTCAGACAGGTATGGTGAGGCAGGGAATCATATTGAAGGAAAACTGTTTCAATCTTGGTGACCAGGAAGTGGAGAATGAAGGTAAGAGCGGAGGAGGAGATTCGCCCTTCCAGGTCACACTCCACCTCTGACCACGTCCCATTTCCTAACAGCACCTTTAGCTGTGAACTCCTCTGTGAATGAATATGCTGATGAGCATAACACCTTCATGGTCTAATCATCTTTCAAAAGCCCTGTGTGTAAACACATGAGAGTATTGGGGTGCACCCTAGATCTAAAGCACAACACAGTCCTATGACGGACTGTGCTAAAAAAAGTAAATATAAATTATTTTTTTCTAATTATGTCAGCTTCTATAATTTAAATGAATATGTTGGATAAGATAGTAGAAAATAGGATCCTTTTTTTGCTTCAGTAAATTGTAGGCAGAGGATTAAATACAGAGCATACAGTTCTAAATCAGTATATTTAGTTGAATCCCAGGCTAAGATAAGGAAACATACTTGAAAACTAACGTTTAACCCTGGGGCAGGCAGTAAGTAAGGTTAACAAAAGCTAACATATCACTATCTATATGTTGATCTACCTTAACAACTTTGTCAAGGTAGATAGAGATAAAATTATGTATAAATTATAGAAAACCCTTGGAATTTTGTGGTTTTATGGGAAACAATGTGAGTTTATACTCAGCAAAAGGAATTTTGTTAGTATTTGAGAATTACAAGATATTTTTCTACCATTCAGTGACTATCATTAGCCAGAATCTCATTTGTTTCTCTTACATTAGGTAATAAATTAATAACTGTTAGCCTAAACCTGAATATTCTTCAAACAGATGACAGTATAGTGTCTTAGTAATGTTCTTCTTGGTAAGACACATCTGATACTCATAACACAAACCATTTATTTCTTCTTGTTGTCTGAGAGAGAGTTTCACTATGATGTCCTGCCTGGTCTTGAACTTACTGTGTAGCCCAAACTGGCCTTAAGCTGGGATTACAAGTGTGAACCTCCATGCCTGGAGCAGGAGTAGTTTATTTTGGCTGACAGTTTGTAGGAGTTTCAGTCCATAGACTGCTAACTCGAAGCAGAGTGGCAGGGCAGAGACACATGGCAGAACAGGAAGCAGAAGGATAACAAGAAAGAAACCAGGGAGGCAAAT